>PVKC010031199.1:0-14599 GCA_004027635.1 Crocidura indochinensis
GAAAGAAAGAAAGAAAGAAAGAAAGAAAGAAAGAAAGAGAGAAAGAGAGAAAGAGAGAAAGAGAGAAAGAGAGAAGGAAAGAGAGAAGGAAAGAGAGAGGGAGGGAGAAAGGGAGGGAGAGAAGGTGGGGAGGGAGGGAGGGAGGAAGAAAGAAAGAAAGCCAGAATAGTGTGGCCAGTCACCGGGAGAGAGCCAAAGTGCAATGCAATGGAATTGACTGAAATTAGTTCAGGTCTTTGAACAGAGCCAAAGACCTGTTGCAACAGGGGTGGCCTCCGGAAATGTAGGAGGAAAGAGGAATGGCAGAAAAAGGAGGCCAGTCTCAGAATGTGGATCCTGGAAATCAGGACCCACAATTGCTTGATACTGTAGACTGGCACTGCTTGTGAAATGGCTCAGCTAAACAGCTGAACAAAACCTGAGGACTCCTGTCTCCCACCTGTTCCTTACCCAGAATGAAATCAAAGGCTGCAGGGCAGACACTAAATCCAGTTCCATGGGTTAGTGGAAACACTAGTCTCCCTAAGATCTTTTTTGTTGGGGCCCGGGAGATAGCATGGAGGTAAGGCGTTTGCCTTTCATGCAAAAGGTCATCGGTTCGAATCCCAGTGCCCCATATGGTCCCCAGTGCCTGCCAGGCTCAATTTCTGAGCATGGAGCCAGGAGTAACCCCTGAGCACTGTGTGACCCAAAAACCAAAAAAAAAAAAAACAAAACTTTTTTGTTTGTTTTGGGTTTTTTTTTGGGGGGGGTCACACCGGGCAGCACTCAGGGGTTACTCCTGGCTCCACATTCAGAAATCGCTCCTGGCAGACTCGGGGGACCATATGGAATGCCAGGATTTGAACCACTGTCCTTCTGCATGCAAGGCAAACACCCTACCTCCATGCTATCTCTCCGGTCCCTCCCTAAGTTCTCTTGATCTTATCTACTCTCTAAGACTTTCACTGCATTGTACTCTATACATCTTGGGTCTCTGTTCTCAATACAAAGGAGAGCTTACTGGAATCTACTACCAGCCTCCTTAAGCTGCCTGGGAGTTCTTAGAAGCCATATTATAGAATCTTATTTTTATACTGGTTCCAGCTTTTCCACAGCCAAGTGGTCATTACTGGATAATTCAGCTGCTTTGGGTGAACTGGTTCTCTATGCCAGGGGTGAACATGTTATACAATTTAAACCTTCTGACTAACATCTAGATAAGTGTGTTTATGAAGCTCAGTAAAAGGGAAAAAGCTGCTGTGGGCAATCTGTATCTTGTTACTACACATAACCATTGCTTCTGCTTCCTGCACTTGGCCTGTTTCCTCCTTGTTCTTCCAGTGACTACTATGTCTCTAGCCCGCTTTACCAGCCACTCTAACAACTTGCCTGAGGGTATACAGTCCCAGAAAAAATATCAAAGCAGGAACAAATATCTATGCTGTAATAGGGTCCCTCATCCACCTCACACCCTGCCCCACTCTATGTCACACATACTGCACCAAATTCTTTGAAGACCCTGTGCATTTAGATGTGTGCCTAGTTATTTCATTGTTTGGCTAATTAAATGCTCTAAGTCCAGCTAAAGAAGTCATGGTTTGGGGCTGGAGAAATGGTACCACCTGGTAGGTACTTGCCTTGCATGTGGCTGACCGTGGTTCAAATCCCAGCACCACATAAGGTACCCTGATTTTACCATGAGTAATCCCTAAGTTCAGAGCCAGGAGTAATCCCTGAGCACTAATAAATGTGCCCCTTTCTCCCAAAATAAATCCAATAATTTATGATTTGGGCAGACTGAAAGTCAGCAATCAAATGTGAATTTCCAAGAGTTTCCACATATGGTCTCCCATATAGCACTAGAAGTGATCCCTGAATACAAGACCAGGAATAAGTCCTGAACAAAGCTAGGAATGGGCTTCTCTCCTCTCAGAAAAAAAAGGTCTTTGTACTATTTTCTCAATCTTTTAGCAGACTTTTTGTTTTGTTTGGGGCCCACATCCGTCTGCACTCAGGGGTTAGTCCAAATTGCATTCAGGATAACTCCAAGGATGTGAAGGACTGTATGTGGTTCTGGAGGATAAAACCAGGGTCAACTATTATGTGCAAGTCAAATACTTAAACTACTGTACTATGTCTCTGGACCCTAGCTTTTGGTTTTTGGGGTTTTGTTTTGGTTTTGGGGCCATACCTGGCAGCATTCAGGGGTTAATCTTGGCTCTGCACTCAGAAATCGCTCCTGGCAGGCCTAGAGAACCATATGGGATTCCAAGGATTGAACACGGGTCACCTCAGTCGTCTGTGTGCAAGGCAAATACCCTACCACTGTACTATCCCTCCAGCCCCAGTTGTTGATTTTTTTTTAAGATAGAAAAGTTTGTTGTAGAGTAGAAAGGCATTTGGAAGTCATCCAAAATTGGCCTTTAGGGATGACAACTACTATGCTGTTGGAAAAACAGAAGTAGGTCCAGTGGCTGCTATGAATTGGATTTATTCTGTGGTTGCCACTCTAGCCCTTTAATGGTTCCATGAAGCTGTTTGGGGATCTCTCATGGTGACGCTTCCTATGAAACTAACTTAACTCTGACTTAGATTTTTAGCATGATAGCTTCCTTGACCCCTCCCTCACTTGGGAGTGTGACCATAGAACCTTGTTCAATCACTGATAGGAAAGAGTGACATTCTCCAAGGAAAATGTTTTCAGAGCAGATCTTGGGAGGTCTTCAGTTAGATCCCTTCATTCATTCCTTGAAACATGAATACCCTTATATTATTTTTGGAGTAATTCGGGGCCCAAAGTGACAGGAAAAACCTGTCCCAGACCTATCTGGGGAAAAATAGAAGTCATCTCTCTCCCTACTAGATCAGTGTTCTTTCTTGTGCTCATGCCATCAGTTATATAGTTTGGTGCCACAGACACTCCCTGATAACAGTGTGAGGGATTTTGTTTAAATGATGCTCTAAGAGCTATGTCATTTGGTGATCGGTATTTTTTCTTGTGCCTCATGCCATCAGTTATATAATCTTGTGCCACAGACACTCTCAGATCACACAGTGTGAGGGGTTTTGTTTAAATGATGCTCTAAGAGCTATGTCATCTGGTGATCCAGCAGGGTGGAGGACAGTGCAGTGAGTCATCTTCCTTCCAGCATCAAGACATGTGCAATTATACCAACAAAGCAAGATGAGGGCCATTTTCTATGCTTGCTGCCATATTTGGTACGGAGATTCATGCATAGGGGTCACATAATAGACAGCAAAATGGTTGGCTTCACACACTAAAGAGGATCAAGATTTGGAACTGAAGATCTTATTTGATTGTGTTGGCAAAATTCTTGAGCTTGGCAAAGAAGGGCAGAAGCGTGTTGGAGTTACTGAGCTTTGCAGTCTTGTAAGTGCTGCTTTGTGAGCTTTGGGGAGTTTCTATGTCATGAATCCTGCCTCAACATTCAACATTCCACCCTAGGAAAGCCTATTTTCTGTTCAATTGTCCTCTTCACGACCCCCCTATCAGTGTTGTGCTTTTATTCCCCCCCCACACACACGTCTTACATGTTGAAAATGTTCCAATGGTTCCCCCAGCCTATTGCAATATAGTCCATAACTGCATGGTGGTACTTCCAGAATTGCTGATCATGTATGCCCTCTTCATTGAGTGAATAGCAGACTTGATTTTCACTGTTACTGAGATATTTTTGGACAATGATTATGTTTGTGGCCCCACCATATTATTAAGTGTGCCTCCTTATATTCTCACAATTACCCTAATTGGGTGCTGAAATTTGCATATCATTATCTATATAAACTTACATATATCAAACTTCTTTCCCAAATATGCCCACTACTTCACACTGACCCCAATCAAAGACCTTTACAAAGGTTTACCAGATTTTCTACTAAACATACCATCATCATTGCCATTTCTAGGTTTTATCAATGCCTCTTCCCTTTCCACAAAGCTTTAAATGCATCTTAAAAGAGTTAGTGAACTTATACATTCATCAAGACCCAGTTTAAGTTGTTATATGTTGTAACTTCTTTATATGCCTATAATGTCTTGCTATGTTTTTGGGGTCACACCTAATGATGTTCAGGGCTTATTTTTGGCTCGATTCTCCAGAATCATTCTGGTAGTGTTGAGGGATGCTGGAGATCAGAACCTGGGTCAGTTTATGTGCAAGACAAGCATTGCATCTACTGTACTATTGCTCCAGCCCCTCCTATTGTCTTAATCTAAGTAAACTTAATATTGGTCTTTCTTTGACAATGTCTATATCATCTGTATATTCTGAGTTAGAGGATTATCAGCTCCAAGAAGCTAATAAAAGTCTAGAATATTAGGTCCTGAGAGATTTGAGAAAAGTATGAGGCTATTAGGGATCTTGGACAAATATTAATATTAGTAAGGAAAGGAATGTTGGTGAGGCTCCAGATGAAAGAAAGCCTGACTAAATTTATTGGAATTTCAAAAAATTTCTTGAGTTCACTCTCAAAATAATATGGTCCCATGAGTTTTACTTTGAATCTCATCATCAACCAACTGAATCAAAGGCCATTTCTCAGGAATACATTCCCATCCCCATGGTCATTACTCTCATCTCACCTCTCAGGGTCTTCTCTGCTCAATGTAGTCCAGCCTACTCAAAAATCACAATGTGATTGCAATACAAATATTTCTAATTTATTTCAGTTAATAAAATGAATCACAAGAGGTACATATTCATAAAATACACAATTTTTATTTTCTTATCAGTGCTTCTGACCAAACCCTCACAGGTTCCCAGGAATGTAAAGAGCTGAGGAAAGTGGGTCACTTTGTAGGATATTGAATTTAGGCTCACAAGAGGGGCATGAGAAAAAGGAGTTGAGAGAATCTAGCCACTATATATTTATATTTAACTTATTTATAGCTCCTTGTTCTTTTTAAATAAAAACGGTTTTATTTGGAGGTTTGAGGAAGGGGAGAAAGATAAGAAAGGGAGAGGGAGAGGAATGCATCTGAGAGAGCCCCAGTACAAATACCAACATGAAAGTAAAAAGATCACATCTTAAGAGGGGAGATGTAGGCAACATGTGTATACAGGCACCCTATGCATGAGCTGACAACACATATATACATATATACCTCCTTGTTCTTTTTTTAAGTATCTAACATATAATATTGCATACACTTAAGACATCCACCATGCTATTTGGAAACATTACATACTATACTATAAATGCTTCAGCAGTTCTAGTTATCATATTACCCACTGAAAGCACTGTGTGCTATTGCTTGCATGAAATCTTCAAAGAAAAATATCAAGCCCAGAAAAACATGGAGAGTAATAATATAATGGCCATCAGAGAATGAAAGCAGAGAGAAAAAGAAGAAAGAAAGCAGGGAGAGGAGATTAAGATGGATGTTGTCTGGGGGACACAAATGGACAGCAAAGGGTACATAAGCCATAGTGACTGAATGCATGATATAATGAACAAAACTTTACACATCAAAAACAACAGATATTTCTGGCAGATTAATTTAATCTGCACATAACTTAAACGGAATCATTCATAAATTATAAAATAAATTGATCTTTTGGTAGTGATGCTGAGGTTATCTAAGGATGCATCCAGAGATACCAGGAAAAGGGAACCAAATTCTTCTTAAATTTGCTTAGGAGTCTGAGGTTTCTGGTCCAAGTACTTGATGGCATCTTGGACCCACTTTTGTTCAGGATCAGCACAGATGTTCTTATCCAGCTTGGTTTTGAAGCTGTGAGAGAGAAGCAAGCAATCAGAAAAGTGTTCTTTAAAATGAGGGCTCTTTAACCCTAAACCTTCTAAGATTTTGTTACACAGTAAAGGGGTGATGATGAGAGGGCAGAATAAAAGTGGGGAACTAAGGGGATTGGTGCCGTTCAGCTGGCCCAGGAAAAGCATCTTTGCTTTCCACACAAAAAAGCTAGTATGACCCGAGCAAGCTTCAGGGCAAGGAGAGGCAAATGAAAAGTTTTCTATTGTGAGACTCCCTGGGTTAAATTAGAGAGGCCAGACTCTTAATTTATGCTCTGAGAGATGACACAATTCTTGACATCTGTCCTTTAGAAATAAGTTTTTGGCTTGGGAGATCTTTGTCCACTTACACCACAGCTTTTCGAGGGCATCTACTGCTGGTGATTCTTCTGTAACTCAGTAGCCGCTGGACTGGAATTTTCTTATTGGTCATGTTAAAGCAGCAGACAGCCGGGATGGACCCTGAATGCCAGGAAGAAATGAATAGTAAGGATAAGCAACTTACTGCATGTAGAAATTTTAAAGCCTGACATTGTGAGGAAGAAGGAAACTGAGGAAAAGATAAGGCAACCCAAGAGGCAGAAGGAAAATCTATCTGAACTGAGGTCCTAGGTCTCTCTCTGATTCAGGGTCCAACTCTCAATAGAGAAGACCCATCCTTGCAGGCAAGCATATGAAAAAGGAGTATTGGTTAATGTTACAGGTCTTAGTGTTGTCTTTAAGAGCAGTTATGTGACAATCAAAGTAATACTCACCAAATAGTTCCCATTCTCTGCTCTAGGGGACTCCCAGTAGTCTTAAAACCTTTGCTATAATATGAGCTAGGTTTGATCAATAAGTGTGAAGAAAAAGTAAAAATATGTCATCGCTGAATCATTTTGCTATTTTGCTTGACCATGTCTCCTAAGAGCTCACTCAATAATCATATCATGGTTGAAGCTATAATTGGCCAAACTGGCCTGGGCTTCTAGTCCTGGCCCTTCCACTGATAGTGACATTAAGCCCTTCTTGCCCAATTTTCCCATCTTAGAAATGTAGGTTCAGCAGAAAGTCCCTACAGATACTTGAAGCATTGATAGCACTGAATATGCTCATATTTCTAGACATAAGAGAAATTTACCTGGCTGAGCGAGGAGCTGCGTGCTGAGGATGGCAGTTATGAGCAGCAGGCACAGAAGGACCGTGGTGACTTTCATGGTAGAAGGGAAGACAAGCATTCAGCCTGAGAATTTGAGGTTCTCGTTTGTCTCAGGATTTCTGCTATTCTGACAGCACTGCCTGCCTTATAAAGATAACAGAGAGAGCGAAGACTTCCAAGGAAACCTCCGCAGGGACAGGGTCATGATTATGGTGAAAGGATGAACCAAATCAAGTTCTGTTCCTGGCAGGCTAATAGGTCATCCTAAGCCTCAGGGGAGGGAACTTGGCCTACGTTTCTTCCATCCTGAGGCTTCAAGTTAGGATAGAAAGGAATGTTATAAAAGAGAATGTTTATACAAATGGAAGGATAAAAGGGAAATGACGGAGCATGGGAGTGTAATATGAGAAGGAAAGTGCTGATTTCTCAGATGTGAAACATCTGAAGCTTGGGAAAGAAGCAAGGAAGTATGAAAAGAGGAGGTGATCCAAGGTCCTACTCTGGCATCAGTGTGCAAGTAAGGGTAGGGATCTTTAGGATTTTGGAGACCAGGAAGATGTCCTGAAATTCTGCTTTGGCTTTCACTTGGATGCAGAGAGTTCTGGGCAGCTCTGAATGTTATCAGCCCCTAGGAACCCAGGAGTGAGATTCCCTGAATCTTACCTTCTGATTCCCCAGTGCTATTGTAATCTTAGCACTGTAGCATATCAGAACTGGGTTGTTCCCATTGATTTTAACTGCTTGTGTGTCCTTCCTGTTTGATTAGGGAATCATTGACAAAGAATGTGTCTTTTAAAGGTATACAATATGATAGTTTGATGTTCATAATACATTATAAAATGATTACCAGAGTCGATTTAACTCACATGTCTATCACCTTGGTGGAAGGAGAGATAGGAATAGTAATAAGATATTAAAGATCTAATGTCCTAATAAGTTAAAATTATAGCTGACATGGGCTGGAGCAATACTAGCACAGCAGGTATGATGTTTGTCTTGCACGCAGTAGATCTGGGCTCCATCCCCAATATCTCATATTGTGAACTGAGCCTGCCAGGAAAATTTCTTTCTTTCTTTCTTTCTTTCTTTCTTTCTTTCTTTCTTTCTTTTGTTTTTTGTTTTTGGTTTTTGGTTTTTGGGTCACACCCGGCAGCACTCAGGGGTTATTCCTGGCTCTATGCTCAGAAATCGTTCCTGGCAGGCTCTGGGGATCATATGGGATGTCAATGTTCCAATCACCATCCTTCTGCATGCAAGGCAAACGCCCTAACTCTATGCTATCTCTCTGGCCAGGAGTAATTTCTGAGCTCAGAACCCAAAATAACTCCTGAGCACTGCCAGGTGTGGCAAAAAATAAATAAATAAATAAATAAATAAATAAATAAAACCAAATGTATAGCCTACATTATTATCAACTATAGCCACTTTGATAAACTTAGATCCCCAAATGTATTCATCTTCTTTTTTTTCAGGGGAGAGCGGGAACGAAGTCCCCCACTACTACAAATTACGCAGTAGAGTTTTCCACATTTGGGGAAATCGCAGAGGTCAGCACACCCAGAGTGCAATGGGTGAGCTTCGCCCTGGGGAAACCACCTTCGTAATCACAGTATCGCCCCTGCCAGATAAGTATGTGTATTCATCTTCTAACCAAAGATTTGCATTCATTAAGATCACAGCAGAAGTACTAGAATATTAAAAATAAATGTAAAGGCAAGAAATAGAGACCAGAGAGATAGTACAGCATGTAAAGTTCTAGTCTACGTGCAGTCAACCTAAGTTTGATCCACAGTACCACATATAATCCCAAGAACCCTAATAGGAGTGATTCCTGAGTGTAGCATCAGGAGTAAACCCAGATCAAAACCAGGTGTGGCCCCCAAAACAACAAAGAAAACAATTAAAAAATGCTAATAAACAAGTGTCAATGAGAATGTGCAGAAACAGGAACTTTAATGCTCATTTGATTATTTAAATATTCAGTTCCCTGAATACTACCAGGAATCATTCCTGAGCACTGAGTCAGAAATGTTTCTTGAGCACCACTGAATATGACCCAAAGACCACCCAAAATCCAAGTAGAGGTCAAGAAACTTGAACCTTCCTGTTTTTCCTACTCAAACCTGAAGAAGTGATATATTGTGGCCTATGGAATCAGGATCCTGAGTTTGAATGTTAATTTTGCTAATAATTAGATCTAATATCATGGATAGGTAACTAACTACTCTATTTAAATTAGGCATTCTGTATCTGTTGATCTTAGTATACTGATATAAAGGCTTAAGCAATATATAAACATATCTTAAGATTCCAAGACACCCTTTAAAAATATCCTTCAGGGAGTCAAAGTGAATAGTATAGCAGTCCCAGATTAGATCCTGACATCCCATATGATCCCCCAAGCTCTTCCAGGAGTTATTCCTGAGTGCAGTGCCAAGAGTAAGACCTGAGCACCACTAGGTGTGGCCCCAAAACCGAAACATAAATGAATAAAAAGACTAATAAAAACAACCTCCGGAGGCCAGTGAGGTGGCACTAGAGGTAAGGTGCCCGCCTTGCAAGCACTAACCAAGGAAGGACCGAGGTTGGATCCACCGATGTCCCATATGCTCTCCCCAAGCCAGGGGCGATTTCTGAGCGCTTAGCCAGGAGTAACCCCTGAGCATCAAACGGGTGTGGCTCCCCCCCTCAAAAAAAAAACAAAAACAACCTCCAGAGGCCAGAAAAATAGTACATTGGGTAGGGTGTTTACTTTGCCTGTAACTAACTACGATTCAATACCTAGTATCTCATATGGTCCCTCAAGCACCATCAGGAGTAATTCCTGAGTGCAGAGCCAGAATAAAGCTCTGAACACTGCTGGGTGTGACCCCCTACATTTTTTAATTAAAAATAAAAATAACCTTCAGAAATTCTGAGAAGAGGAAGTTTATTACTTATAAGATCCAAAAATTATATAATATACAATGGCCTCTATGGTGAGGTCCTGCATAGAGAGAGAAGAGGGAAAACTTTGAGATTAAGAGGTAAGGGTAAGATTTTCAAGATTTTTTTTTCTTTTTGAGTCAACCTGACAGTGTCTGTTTAGGAGTTACTCCTGGTTCTATACTCAGGGATATATTGGTTCTTAGGTGGGGGGAGAGGGACCATATGAGATGCCGGGAATTGAACCCAGGCAAGTCATTTGCAAGGCAAACTACACACACACACACACACACACACACACACACACACACACACACACACACATCTCATTGTACTATCACTCTGGCCTACAAGGGCTTATTCTTTATTGGTGCATTCAAATAATAAAAGTGGGGCTATTTAGAGAGTAGGCAGAGAGACAAAAGAAAAAAAAGAGGAAAGGTAAAATCATGCTCAGTAGATCACTAATGAAATATTCCAGGATTTGTAAAATAAGAGGAATGTATAGGGAGGTACTTAGATAACCTCTTTAAAATAGATGTCTTTTCCTACCACTGCTCTGGCATTGACTTACTCCAAAGAGTGCTCTCAACACCCAGACGACTCAGCAACAACCTGCTTGCATGGCAGATCGCTTCCCATCTAATGGTGTGCTGCAACTAGAGGATGCTCTACATTAGCCTGACTTCGATGAAAGAAATGCATAGTATCCAGAATCTTTAAATATAGGAACCTGATACCAACAAAAGCTAAAGTGTGAAAAAGTTTCACCAGGAACACGGAGAATGACTCAGGTTGGACAGATTGGTATGCCTGGAGCCCAGAGTCAGTCTTATGCCAATAAACTTTGGGGGTGAGACCTTCTTGTAATCAGGCCAAGGATTTTTTCCCCGTATTTCCCATGTTTTTCTGGGCCTATACAAACAACGGCGATTGCCACTGTCACACCTTTACTATTGTATTTTTTAACACTTATCTTTTAAGAAAAATAAAAAACAGCTTACTGAAATAAAAACAAATAACTGTAGTAGAATGCCTGTCTCGAATACAGGCAGGGGATGGGAAGAGGGGAGGGGGGCATCAGGAGGGGAGAATGTTACTTTGGTGAAGAGGGACGTTAAAAAAAATAGATGTCTTTTGGAAATAACTGCTTTAGATTATACTATATACTTGCTTTAATGAAAAGTCCCTTGTCACTCCATATACACCTCAACCCAGGCCCTTTGCCTGGTCTGTATTGTGAATTGGGGGACAAAAAAAGTCCCTTGTATGAATTTACAATAAATGAGGATAATAATCATGCTTACCTTAAAGAAATGTTGTATCCATTAAATGAGCTAAAATGCACAAGGTTAAGCTATATAAACTTTTATACAGATAAAAATATATAACTAAACCTATTTCTGTACATCAATAAAATATTTTATTATAAAATATATAGAGAATAGTTAAGAGGTTCAACAGATGCCTGGGAAGTAGCTGATTTTATTTATTATAAATAGTAAAAGAAGCTGATTTTGTGGACCAGGGCTCTGCGACGAAGGATCCAGAATTTCAGCAGATGGCTTCCCCCCAACTTCCTCACTGCTGCCAAGATGTATTACTCCAGGGATGGTTTCCAGAAATGCTTTAGCTTCTCTGCACATGTGGGAGAAGTAGGTTCTCACAAATTTTGTGATACAGCAAATTAGGAATGTTTTTGACCTCAGAGGTGTTGGGCTGATGTAATCAAGTGATTCTTTCTGTTCATTAGTAAGACAGATTTCATAACTCTATTAGTATTTTTTTTTCAGTTTTGTGTTTTCTTCCTGAGGCTTGGATTTCATCTGGACCAGATAATCCTTAGTGGAAATAAATAAATGAAGTCTTGACACATCCACATTCAGCAGCTGTTCCCTCCAGCTGTCCCTGAGTGAGAGCAGCCTCAAAGTCTGCATGTTCACACATTCTTTGGCTCACAAAAAAATAAGAATTAAGAGACCAAAACTCTCTTGTCCCAAGGTTTATATAGGGAAGGAGCTTGTGAAAGTGAAGTAGGCAGCTTGGAAGGTAAACCCCTTGATAACGAACTTTAGCAATCCATAAATCCAAGCTAGGATCTAAAAAAGGAATGATCTTGCCTCCAGTCCAAACTCAAAGATTGAATCCACACCTCCATGAGGTCTTTCAGTAGCAACAAAGACCCTGAAAAAACCCTTAAAGAAGACCCCTCAAGATCACAGTTCTTTGCCCTAATGAAAAGCCTTAGCAAGGACACCTGCAGAGAGCACCAAGCTAAGACAGCTTGGAAAGATATTATGTCTCCAACTTCCTGAAGCCATTCAAGCCACTCCATTCTAGAGTTTACCATTACACTATAGGTGTGTAACTAAATATTTTCCTTTTAAAACTGAGTCAAAGATTATTATTAGACAAGGACAACTATCTTTTCCCAAAATCTTAAAAATAAGGACAATGTGTACTCAGTTTACCCTTCTCCTAGAGCCTCATTTTAAGTTTATAGATAAAATGAAGTGTGCCACATGGAACCCGTAAGGGTTCTTTCCTTATTAAAACTATTCTTCTGCTTGTGTAGATAAATTGTGAGGACACAAATTATGAGCACACAATTCAACCATCTTCCTACCTACTATTACCAATAAGCTTTCTTGACCCATAGTCGTATCTTTCGTTGAATTGACCCTTCCCAGCTGTGTCTATGAAACGGAACCTTTCTGGTAACAAGTACTTAAGTGAGTCAGGAATAGAGTAGGCTTCAGAGAACTGACCTCACATTAGGATACTTTCAATCAACTTCGTAGCCAACAGGGCTCTTTGTTGCAGACTGCTCCCTCCTTCTTAGCTCTATGCTGGCTGCCACTCACAGCATTCTCAATCAGTTTGAGAAGCAGCTGGGGGTAAATGGATTGACCATGTATGTGTGACCTCTTCTGTGGAAAAAGTTTTCTTGGGGTATACTCTGTGTGGGCCCCATTTCCCTGTGATCTTGGGGCAATTCTGTATTCTACTGGGAAATAGTTGTGGATTTGTACCCAGATCTGTGAATCAATTTACCTTGGAATCTTTGCTGTCACTTATATCTGTTATTTTGCAAAGAAAAAAAGTATGCAGAGAGAAAAATCACACATATAAGGTGATCTACATGACCTTATAAAAATTCTGAAACATTGAAGTCGAATTGGTATGAAACCATCATGTTCAAATCTGGTTTACCTAGTTAACAAACAGTGCATGCAGAATTGTTGTTGGAGATCGGAGTAACATGCAAACAAGCAATTTTAAAGACATTTTAGTTATAAAGAGTGATTTCTCCTAACTATTCCCCCATACCTTTAGAAGAGACAGAATTTATGCACATACAAGTACCCACTAACATAAGTACTTATTCAAGTGTCATGCTTCATTTGTGTTATGTGTTATGTGCTTTGGTGTTGAATCTAGAGAGTTCTTTCCATGTTGGTCTTTTAGTTTTATATGTTCTGGGGTCTGTATTTTCTGGTTTTGCTAATGAGAAAAGTCAAAAGCAGCAAGTATGGTAGAACTGATAGTAGTTCTAGAACCCATAAAAAATAGGCTTAGTTAAAACTAAATATGTTGGGCTTTTTGTCCTGTTTTGACTGATGAATAAACAAAACATTTTTTATTTATTAATTGGGTTGCAATTAAGTTGAAGACTTATAAGCTGATATTGAAGCTATAGAAAAATTTGGAGATTTTAGTATAAATTTCTTATTGAGAGGAGATGGAAATTAAGTATATCATTGCTAATCAAGAGATACTTTTATATTTATAAAAGTCACAGAATTGCCCCCAAGATCATAGGAAAATGATGCCCGCACAGCAATCAGATTGTATACAAAGGTTTTAGTTGGCCACAAGTAACTCTCTTGAGTTTCAAATATTGTGTTAAGTTTAAAATCCTGCTAATTGCTGATTTAAAAATCTAAATTAAAAAAAAATAATTAAAATGGGCTTGCTAGGGCCTGGGAACTACAGAAACAAAAAATAAAAATCTTTCTAGCTTCTGTGCATATAGATATTTGCATAGAGGGCACCTAATATCTATCTTCTGTGACCTGAATGAAAAGAAAATCATAAATATTGGATTAAAGCTATTCCCCCCCCCCCACTTGATTGACTATAAAGAAACAGAGACACTTATGGCCCCAGGTCAGCCATAAGAGTATTACTGTCCCTTTAAGGGTGAAGATGTCAGTTACAAGAAACCCACCCATTGTAACTGCCCCCAGATAACAGTTGACCCAGGGGTATATAAAACCCCTGGTTGAAGTTCTAGGGGAGATAGGAGACTTTGCCGCTGCCACCCCTGCCTGATTGCCCCTGCTAAATGGTCCTGCTGAATTGCTAGTGAAACTGTTTATTGGACTCTGGTTCCTGCTGTCTTTTTTTTTTAATTTTTTATTTTTTTATTTTTTGGGGTCACACCCGGCAGCGCTCAGGGGTTACTCCTGGCTCCATGCTCAGAAATTGCTCCTGGCAGGCACGGGGGACCATATGGGGCACCGGGATTCAAACCGATGACCTTCTGCATGAAAAGCAAACGCCCTACCTCCATGCTATCTCCCAGGCCCCCCTGCTGTCTTTTGATGCCTCTGTCTCCTACTGGTCCGGGCCTAACACTAACAGTTAGCCAAATTAAATTTGATACCTTAGTCATTAACATGACTACAGGTCAAAATCCAGGTTCAGTTAGGAATTAGAGTATGCTTATCTTAAAATGAAGATACAATTTTAGAAACTTTTTTTTTTTTTTTTTTT
>PVKC010031200.1:0-14604 GCA_004027635.1 Crocidura indochinensis
CAGGCTGCAGGTGAGTGAGAGGCAGAGCCCAGTGTGCTCACTGCCTTTCAGGAATTGTTGTGGAGACTTGGTTACAGAGCACCAGAGTGAAATATACACATCCCCCAACCTCTGTCCTGCACCTTCTTATCCTAAATCTGGTTTCTTGTTTAAGTTCTTGAGCCATACCCAAGTGCTCAGAGCTTATTCCTGATTCTGTTCAGGGATCACTCCTGGCAGTGCCCAGAGGACCATATGGGATGCTAGGGAATCAAACCTGGGTCTGCCATGTGTGAGGCAAATGCCCTTCCTGCTATGCTATCACTCTGGCCCATCTCATTTTGATTTTTATGCCATTACTTGCTATGCTCAGGGACTAAGGCTGCTCACTGACAGGGCCTGGGCTCAGCCCTCTGTGTCCCATCAGCCTCATCCCCCATCTCACTGGGTCCTGTGTTGGCTTCTTGTTTGGTATCCTTGCAGCCACTGTAAGTGTCTGAATGGAGAAACGAGGTCAAGAGTGATACAGTGCAGGGTGGATTGGAGCATATGGGATCTATACAGTTTGCACATGAGAAATTGCTGGACTCCTTGCTGGACTCCCCTTCCCTCCTTAACTCAGCTCTCAGTACCTGATGTAGACATCCCTGGGCCATTCTCCGTTCATCGAGTCTAAGGGAGTCTGTCTGTTCCCAGGAGCTGGTTGCTGACCTGGACCACAGCTCCTCCAGTCCACAAGGGCACTTTCTTCTTCGGGCTTTGTGCAAACGGCTGCAGGCTCTGCCCAGGGGCTGGGATGAAACCACCTGCCTTCAAAGACAGCAGGAGCTGCTGGGGTGCCAATGGTATGGGAGTGTCCCCATACCAGGCCGCACTCTGCCCCTGCTTGCATGGCTGTTCCCTTGGGGATTCGGGGTGGGTACAATCTTGGATGAAGGTAATGGGCTGAGGCCTGCTCTGCATGAAACAGTAAATTCAATCACTACTCAGAGCTGGGAGACAAGCCTTGCCCTAGTGGGTGTGGCCCCCAAAACAAATGTGGGCAAATTGACAGGATCAGCTCAAGTGACTCAGGAAGGTCTGGGTGGAGACTAGGAAGATTGGAGCCCTGTCTGTCAGCTGTAGTCTCTTCCCCAGGAGTGCAGAGGAGGGCAGAGACCAGGCCTGCAAGTCAGAGGCTCTGTCCCAAGGTGCTGGGGGTAGCCAGGACTGTCTCCCTGCTGCCCCCTTCCAGGGTTCTGGTCAACCTGCCTCCATCTCTGCTAGTTGGCAGCCCTCGGCTGGACCTGCCCATCCCTGACTGTGCTGAGTTCTTCCGCTTGGTCAACTCAGAGCTGGTAGGTATGGAATCCTCCTATCATGAGTCCCCCAGGGCTTTAGGGCGTGACCTCTGGAGTCTGGGCCCTTCAGAGCAGAGAACTGGGACAAGCCTGTGACTGACAGGGGAGCCAACCCCAGCAACTAGACGGGAACAGAGCTGGTGGGCTGGGGGTCGCTTACACAGAGAAGTTGTATGGAGAAGTGAGCTGAGACGGTTCTAGAACATCACAACTCTCACACCCCATCCTGCTTTGCAGAGAAATGCCTGCTCCCAGGAAGGCGCCCTGAGTCATGCTGTCACTGCCCACTTCTTCAGGGTAAGGCCTTATGGTGGCGCCTGCTGGTTTCTCGGACATTCACTTGTCCAATTCCTGCATCCACACTGAGGCCCCAGCTCTCCCTTGCCAGGGTCTCCTCAACACCTGCTCCAGAAGTAGAGAGCCTGCCCTGACAGTGGATGAGACGCTGGTGGCTTGTCGGACCAAGTGCCCCCTACTGGTGACCTCTGCTCTGGTAGGGACACACCCACTCAGAGGGTTCGATGGCCCAGGGTCCTTTTCCTGACCACCATTTCCCAGTTATCACAGCCCAAACATGCTTCTGTGCTCTTGACCTGTGAGAACTGGGGTGCTGTGCTTCCTAGAGTCACTTCGGGGGCTAGGCGGTAGCTGTTCCTTATTTGAGCCCTGCTTGAGGTGCTGTCTGATCACTGTGGCTCTGCTGGTCATAGCTGGCCTCGTGGCAGGGGCACCCATTGGCTCTGCCAGGCGTTTCCAGATGTGACCCCAGGGTGGAGGCGAGTAAACTGGTGTAGCCTCCCTCTGCTGACTGGCCCTCTTATCCAAGCTGTGGTGGCCACGACTGGAGGCTGAACTCCAGAGATGCTGGGCCAGATGCTCGCCCGGACCAGAACCCAGAGAGCTGCAGCGGCTACGGGAAGCCCAACTCTTCGCTGGGAGGTCAGTGCAGGCAGGGTGGGTTGTCCACAGACCCAGATTCTACATGCTCAGCACACCTGCCCTGACCCCACACCGAACCTTTCTGCTCTTTTTGACCTGAGCTCCTTGCAGAGGTGACTCTTAGGAGCCAAGGTTTGGGGGCATAGGCAGCCAAGTCCCCACAGTGTGCCCTACCTGTGTCTCCTGCAGCCTCCTGTCCTCCAACACAATGCACCCTCCTCCCAGCCCGGCCTGGCTCCTTGCTGCAGCCCTGCACTTCACCATCCAGCGCACAGGGCAGGGCAGCATCCAGAGTGAGCTGGGTCAGCTGCCCTCATACCTGAGGGAACAGGTGAGAGCCCATTTGAGTGCCCAGACTGACCTAGGGTGAAGCTCCCATGCAGGACGGCTAGTAGCCCTGATTCAGTCCCATGTTGGTATCACTGACTCTCCTAGTAGCTGTCCCTGTGGAGAACAGCTTTTCTCTACCCTGGGCAGTCAGCTCTGAGGGCCTCATCAGCATAGGAAAGCAACAGCTGGGCTGAGGGTTCTGTGTATTAAAATTTAAAAAAGGGGGCCCGGAGAGATAGTACAGCAGCGTTTTCCTTGCAAGCAGCCGATCCAGGACCAAAGGTGGTTGGTTCGAATCCCGGTGTCCCATATGGTCCCCCATGCCTGCCAGGAGCTATTTCTGAGCAGACAGCCAGGAGTAACCCCTTAGCACCGCCAGGTGTGGCCCAAAAACCAAAAAAAAAAAAATTAAAAAAAGGGGCTGAGCTATAGCTTGGGTGAAAGGCATTCATCTTGCATGTGGCCAACCTGGGTTCTATGCCCAGTATCCCATAGGGTTCTCTGAGCACTGGCAGGAGTGATTACTGAGCAGATTCAGGAGTAACACCTGAGCACTGCTGGGTGAGGCCCAGAAAACAATGTAAAAAGACTGTAAGGGGGGGGCGGTGCGGTGGCACAAGGGGTAAAGTGTCTGCCTTGCCTGCACTAGCCAGGGACAGACCGTGGTTTGATCCCCCAGCTTCCAATATGGTCCCCAAGTCAGGAGCGATTTCTGAGCACATAGCCAGGAGTAATCCCTGAGTGTCACTGGGTGTGGCCCCAAAACAAAAAAAAAAGATTAAAAAGCAAAACAAAAAACTGTAGCGCTGCGAGATAGCATGGAGGTAAGGCATTTGCCTTACATGCAGAAAGGACAGTGGTTTAAATCCCAAGCCTGCCAGGAGCGATTTCTAAGTGTAGAGCCAGGAGTAACCCCTGAGCAGTGCTGGGTGTGACCCAAAAACAAACAAAAAAACTGTAAGGGGAAATATTCACCTAAGTTTACATCTCTAAAGGGCCACTGCAGTTTCAGGGGACAAAGCCTGCTGGCCTATATGTGTCCTTCCTCTAGCAGCTAACAGCTGCATACTGGAGTTCTGGGACTCAGACACTGCAGTACAAAGAAGGACACAGATGTGGACAGTGGTGGGTCACTGCCTGTTCTGCTACCTGCTTTAAAGGCACCAAGTGTTATCTCAGAACACACTTCTGAGCCATGAAGGAATGAGTTCTGATCATGACCACCTCGTATCTGAGGTCCAGAAAGGCCTTACTGCTCCTGAGAGGGCCACATGGGCCTCTCACTACCCCAGAGGGACCTACTCGGGCCTCACTGTACTCCAGAGCGGGGCCATCCCTTGGATGATGATGACTGGGGCTATGGGCGTGCTCCTTGTCAACTGGCTCCCATGCACTGAGTTCCATCTCCTCATTACAGTTGCTCCTCTTTCTGTTCTTCTTCTCCCTGATGCACCTTCTCTCCTCACACCTGAGCCCACAGGTGAGTGGAGGCACCTGGAGCTGCAGATCTGAGTCTCCTGTGCCAGTGTCACCACCCCCACACACACACACCTATGCTGCTATCCAGGGTGGGTCTGGCCCTCCCAGCATCTAGTGGAAGCCATGCATGGGCAACACTTAGAGGCCACGCACTCCTTCTGTGGCCACAGATTGCCCACCCCAAGAGAGCTCTATGCATTTGTGCCGAGATCCTCAGCTGTTTGGAGATGAGGAAGATATCCTGGCTGAAGCTCTTTGAGCTGAGAGAGACAGGTGAGGGTGCTGTGGACTCTGGGTGCCCACAGGGTTCTGAGTTCATTTCCCAACAGTTTAAACTTCCTTAGGGTTTAAGCCAGATAAATACAGCAAGACCAATTTGATGCCCTGATATTCTCTAAGCATGTGTGCGTGAGTGTGTACGGGATGAGCTGAGAACCCCCCTCCCTGCGACATTGCAGATACCAGCCTGGGATGTGTCCTGCTCCGCCTGGCCCCAGATCAGCACGTGCGGTTGCTGCCTTTTGCCTTCTACAGGTAACAGCCCTCTGAGAGGTACATCTCTTGGATTCTGCCCCCCCAAGGTTCCCACCACACCTCCTTTCTTTAGCCTCCTTCCCTACTTTGGTCGAGATGCCCTCCTGGAGGAAGAGGGTTCCCTGCGCATCACAGTGGACATGTACTGGAAGCTGATTAGCCTCTTCGTGGGTGGAGAGACACAGCCCATGACTGGCGTTGGTGGAAGCAGGCAGGACCAGGCAAGTGCAGGCAGTGTTGGAGCTTACCAGGCGGTGCCACCCCCTATCCCGCTCAGCTCTGCCCTCTGCTTCCACAGGAAGAGCCCATGGGCTTGATCACAAAAGCACGTCTCTTTCTGCTGCAATTCATACCTCGGTGTCCAGCAAAGAGCTGCTCCAACGTGGCCGAGGTAATAGCAAGCCCACACCCTACACGCATGAGGATTCACTCACATGGCCTCACTCCCAGCTTTGCTCTTTCCCTGCAGCTGTTGGCGGTGGGTGAGGCCTGTGACCCTGAAGTGACTGCAGCCCTTCGGAGCAAGCTTCAGGCCATCCCTGACCTCCATCAGGAACCCCAACTCTTCTGAAAGGACCAGGCAATACCAACTCCTTGTAAATAATTTATTACAAGTGAAACACCGGGTTGCTGTCACACTAAAATGATTATAAAACTCCTGGATGGCTTTAGGGGGGAGAGGGGTTGGTACTGTCTTGTCAATCTGGCCACAGCCATTCAGGGCTCATAGGTAAATACCTGCTGGTTCCACCATCAGATGTGATTTGGGGATGTACCTCAGGTAGGCTCGGCCTTTACAGCCCCGGGCTGGGCTTCCAGGGCCTTGTCTTGAGCCTGAGTTAGTGGGTGGACCATGGACATGTGCACATTGAGGTTGTGAGCCTTCTCAAACCTCCGGCCGCACTGGTCACAGGCAAAGTCCAGCTCCGTCTCTGCCTTGTGCTTGGTCATGTGGTATTTGAGGGATGCCCGCTGCCGGCACTGGAACCCGCACACCTCACACCTGGGGGCAGGGCAGGGTGAGTGGGCAGGACAGAGCCAGGTGGGGTAGGATAGGGTACCACGGGGAGCTTCGGTCTGGGCTGGGTCCCACACACTTACTGCAGGGGTTTGGCTCCCGAGTGGCGCATCTGGTGGACCAGAAGATGCTTGCGTTGCTTGAATGTCTGCCCACATTCATCACAGATGTAATTCCGAACCTCTGCAGGCCACATAGTAAGACTGGGCCTGCCAGGACACCCTCCCCAGGGCCCCTAGCAGGACACATGGGCTCAACCAGGCTATAAGGTGTTCGTAGGGGGGTGTGGGAGGGGGCACACACACCTGTGTGGATGAGCTTCAAGTGTCGCTGCAGATAACGGTCAATCATGAAGACCTTGTTGCAGCCCGGGTGGGGACAGGGCCGCTCACGCACCTCCTCGTGATATTCCTTGATGTGTTTCTGTGGGGCACTAGAAACCCCTGAGACGCCGCCTCCCTCCCCCAGATCTTGGCCCGCACCCTCACCCTCTGCAGCTCCACTCACCTTCATGCCGTCAGCCCCGCGGTACACAGCCGTGCAGCCCTGGTGTGGGCACTTGTAGATGGTGGGCAGCTCCTCCCTGCAGCACCGAGCCCAGGTCAACTACTAGGCACCCCCAGCCAGGCCCCACATCACAAACTACTGGGCACCCCCAGCCAGGCCCCACATCACACGGCACTGTCTGGCCCAGACTCACCTCTCACAGCACAGTTTGCTCTTCCAGCCTGGCTTGGGGCCTGGTTTCTTTCGGATTCTTGGTTCTTCAGATTTCTTGGCATCTTTGCTTTCACCCTTCTTAGCAGAGAGCCTGGTGAGAGAGATGTGGACACTCTGGTCTGTGCCCCACACTGAATATTGTACAAACAGCCGGGCTCCCTCTGACCTGCTAACTGAGACCCTGCAGCGAGCGGTGTGGGAATGTCTAAGGCAGGAGATGACTGGGGTGGGCAGGCAGCCATCTCCACAGAACCTGCTGTCAGAACCCTGGGTCCCTCCTGCCAGCAGCTCCCCTCTCGTCCATCCCAAATGGGGCACATGTGAAGTGTGTTTCAGTGGGTCTGCATTGAAGTGCTCATGTCTTTTCTTGGACCAAATATTCCACCGAATCTGTCATGAATTGGAAGGTCTAAACAAGCCCTCAAGTACCAAACTCAAGCTCAGTAAGCTGCCAACAGAACCTTGACCTGACTGGGGAGATGCACCACCAGAGCCGCTGACAGGTGGGCAACATCAGAATCCCAGGGTGGCTTCTGCAGAAATTGAAGCAGGATTCCCCAGTGTCTGAGCAACTGGAAAACAACAGAACTGAAGTGGTTGAAGCCAAGCTTCACAGAGCCGGAGACACAGCAGAGTGGGGAGAATGCTTGTCTTACAAATGGCTGATCTGGGTACAATCTCCGGCATCCCACAGGGTCTAGAGTGCTACCAGAATAATGAGCATCGCCGAGAAGACTCAAAAACCAAAAATCCATCACTCACTCCAGGGGAGAATCTACCTGGAAACTCCTGCATATCACTTGAGCCAGTGAAGCACAGGCATCCCCAGACCCAATCCTGCCTATAGGAGAGGGTCTCCTCATGGAGCCAACACCCCAGGGCAGGCACCCCTGCCCCCCTTCCCAATAAGAGTCCCTCTGAGATATGGATATGAGAACAGAGGGAGGGATCATCTGCTGGACACACACTTTCTAGTCATAGCAAGTAAGGGAATAGCCCATACCTAAGTACATACAGGTAAGAGGTGAACATCCATTTCCCCAAGGGGCGTATTGGCCCCACATAAGCACATGCCCAGCAGAACCTGTGACTGAGGGACAAGGGACTGAGCCACCTCACCCTGCAGAGACCACACAAAATACTGTGCTGGCGTGGAGCCCTTAGACCCATATACCAGGGAAGGCCCTCAAACATTCCTCACAAGCCAAGGCCCCAAGCAAGCACAGCCAAGTCCTGGCAGCATAAGGGATGGCATCAGCACCACAGTAGGCGGCTGCCCTGACAGTGCTCACATGCCCAGCTGGGTCTGGGGCACTTGCATCACAGCCAGAGGGGCAATGGCTGAGAGGCTGAGGTGAGACTGGTACTCAGGCTGCTGAATGGAACAGCCAGTCATGAATAGGGAGGGAGGACACTAATTGGTGAATGGGACCAGAGTAATAGCACAACAGGTAGTGTTTGCCTTGCATGCAGTCAACCTGGGTTCAATCCTTGGCATTCCATACGGTCCCCAGAGCACCATTAGGAATGACCCGAGCGCAGAACCAGGTGTGCCCCAAAAACCCCTTAAATACAGGGCCCACCTTCCCCCCACCCATTCCTAAGCCTGGCAGCACAGGAAGTCTGATGGGGATGCCACACAGCAGCCCTGTCCCGCACAAACCTTGACAACCCCAAGCCCACACCTCTTCTCCAGAACCACCTATGAAGACCAGTGGGAAGGGAGGAAAAGTAACATGGCATGTGTGGCTAAACAGGCCAGGGGTTTGCACAGCTCACAGGAGCCCCATGTCTGCTGACGCCGTCTCCCACTCACCTCTTGTCTGGGTAAGGCTCAAAGGACTCATCTGAGGATGGTGGCTGCCTCCTGTCGACCTCTTCCTCACTCTGGAAGCCTCTAGTGGAGAAAGGGATCTTTACTACCACCTGGTGGGATAGCGCGGTCCAGCTCTGTCTGAACCCCCAAATCTCTAACCATCTCCAAACCCACCCAAGGTGGAAAGTGTCTCTGGGGGCTGACAGCCTCAGGGAACTGCTCAGGTCACAGGCTAGACCAGATCTGCACCACCGTGACCTGTCCCCAAAATTGGGGTCAAGGTTGTCTGCTGGTGCCAATGCAGCCTGTGCAGCCTGTTCTACGACCAGGGTCTGCTACAACCACGCCTGGCCGTGCTGAATGAGTGGTGTGGGCTGGCGGGCAAGCCTCACATGGCTCAACTCAAGGGTATGAAGTGCCCCAGGAGCCATCAGGGGGTCTTTCAAGGAGTATCAGGGCAGGGGCAGCCCTGCTTCCTGGCCTGAGTGAGGAGGCTCCATTCTCAATGTCTGGTACCTGGCAGAGCAGCAGGACTCTGATCCTCACCCTCTACACTTTAAGGGGGCTACTAACATCCAGGGGAGCCCACCAGGCCCCAGCAACTGGGCCCAGCTACCACTCTGGTCCCTGCCTTCAAGGCCCCGGGACAGGAGAAAGTTTAGGCTACGGAAACCCCCTCTTCTCTCACCCCTCAGAAAGGTCACTGAACTCGTCTTTTACCCGATCATCCGAGGCTGAAGACGGGACCTGCGTCTCCCCCAACTGCCCTGAGAGAGAAAGAGTAGCCTCGTCACTGCAGGGCATGTACTCCCCGGGGGAAGAGACTTCCAAAGTTCTTCTGCCACAGGCTCTCCAAAGACCTAGGACCTGCAGCCCCATTGGCATGTTGGATGACTGGGGAGCCAGCTACGTTGGAACCCCTCTATTGGTGACTGTCCGACTGCGCTGCACTGACTGACAGTTGTGCCTCTGACTCACTGGGTCCTGCTCCCACGTGAAATGCTGGGGTGCATACAGGGCCTGGAGTACAGTACAGGCTAATGCTGGCTCCAATCAGGCCCCATGAGATAAAGCCCAGGGGCCCCACTGTCCTCTCCACGTCCATAAGGCCTCATTCTTGGCATGTGCTCTCAACAGAAATGCTGGGACAGGGTCCTCAGCCCTACTGTACAGTCCCCCACCCCATCCCCATGAGGCAGGATTCCTTGTCCATGGGCTGGAGACATCTCCTACCTTGAACCCCTCTCGAGGGGAGGCTTGGCTGAAGCGGGGGACCTGGTCCAGGACCCATTGGGCTGCTGTCGGAAGGCAGCTGAGCCGTGTCCATCCTGGGCTGCATCTCAGTCTCTGCCCCAGTGGCCAAGGCTGAACGGCCTGGGGAGGTCTGTGGGGCAGCCCCTGTGGGGTTGGGCCCCTGGTGCTGGCTGGCTTGGGCACCCAGCTCCTTGTCCCAGGCACACTTGACAGCCAGCGAGCTATCCAGTAGGAGAGCCCCGCAGCTGGTATTTGAGTCCATGGTGTAGCGGTGGCCCTGGGCACAGGCCCACACGGTCTGGAGTGAACCGCAGTACTCCGAGGAGAGCGTGTGCTGGAGGCTTGGCAAGGCCCCGCAGCCAGCTGCATGGCCATGCACCCAGCCCACCAAGCCGTACAGGCCCTGGGTTCCTGGGTTCACAAGTTCCCCTGAGGAAAGGCAGAAACCCCGGAGGCTACTCAGCACCAGCCTGATGCAGCCCACCCATTCTTCAGGAACAGGGACACTCACCTAGACATGACTCCTCCTCCGGCCCTGTCAGGGACTGGGCACCGGCCCTGCACAGACCAGCAAGGTCACCAGGAGAAGTGGCCAACTGCCACCTCCCCTAGCACCATCATGAACTGCCCATCAGGCAACCCTGCCCCAAGTCCCGAGAAGGAAGGACAGAACTTACTGGGCACGTGGCTGGCGGGGGCCTGCTGGGGAGACATTGACCCTCTGCAGGAAGGTCGTGAGGAGGCCATGGCACTGGTAGAACTGGCCCAGGCAGCTCTTGCAGACAAATGGAGACAGGGCCGCATCCTGGCGCACAGCCACCCCCAATAGACCCTGGAAGTCCCTGACGAAAAAGCGTCCTCCGGGGGCACAGGCCGAGATCCTCCGCAGGCTCCGTAAGGAGAACTTCCCATGGCATAGGCGGCAGTGCCCCACAGCCATAGCCCGGCCTGCTCCTGGACAGAGTAGGAGGGACTGAGTCAGACCAGGTAGCACCTCCCCTTAAACACGAACCTTCTCTGGGCCACAGTGGTGGAGGGTACCTGGGGACACCCTGTGGTGAGTCTGGTCCTTAGGGACTCCCACCAAATGTGGGCACCTTCAAATGAGACCCACCTGGGGGGGGGGGGCAGGGAAAGTGTGACCTGATTGATTTCTGGGGTGCAAGGGGTTCTGTCACGTATGAAAGGTGATGTAACCAATAAGCAAAACAAGGGATGAGAATCACAATCATCTCAGTATTGCAAGATCCATTACAGTTTCTAACAAGTCTCAAGCCAGTGAGAGCTTACATGAGCCCATGAGCCCACTGGGCCTAGAGCACAGCCCTGCTCACACTCCATGCAGAAGGCCACAGAGGCAGACAGGGACCAGATTGTCTTCCCTGCTCTGTGGTGTAAAACTGAGAATGTTTACTCTGCACTCACGATTACTTCAAGATTACTTCAAGGACATCAGCCCACTCTAACCCCACAAAGCCTTGGGGTCCTCAGAACAATCAAGCCAGGAAAAAAAAAAAAAAGCAGAGACTAATGAGAGGGAGAGACAGCTGTATTTGCAGGTGTGGTTTTACACAAAGAAATCCCTGCACTGAGTAATGTTTGCAGCCAACCAGGGCTCAATCCCTGACCCTGCTTATGGTCTCCAGAACCTCCGAGAGTGATCCCTGAATATAGAGCCAGAAATAAATTTTGAGCACCACTGGCAATGACCCAAAAACCAATCAATCAACAAACAAAAGTTAATTAGGTGACTGCTAGGAAGCATAATCTAACCTCAGGGACCAGCAAAGTCTCCAAGGAGAGAAACTCAGTGGGCCAAGGTCCAGAGAAAGCCCCTAAAGCAGAGGAGACCCCAGAGCTGAGATTCTGGTCTCTGGAGGCCACTTCTTTTTTTTTTTTTTTTTTTTTTTTTTGTTTTTGGGCCACACCCAATGACGCTCAGGGATTACTCTTGGCTATTCGCTCAGAAGTCGCCCCTGGCATGCACGGGGGACCATATGGGGAACCAGGGGATCAAACCGCGGTCCGTCCTAGGTTAGCGCAGGCACCTTATCTCCAGCGCCACCACCCGGCCCCTGGAGGCCACTTCTGATTGCTCAGTGGAACAGAGTAAGAGAGTGGAGCTGAAAAATGACCAATTAGACAAAAGGAGAACAGGGCAATGAGATGCTAGGGAACCATCACTGGGTGCAGGAGGACCACAGCACCAGTTTAAAGCCTTTTACCCAAACAAGGCACAAGAGCCATGTGGAACTTTTCAGTCTGCACTCAAGGGGGACGTCACTAGAAGGATTTTTGGAACAGACTGGTCATGGGCCTGGCTCTCCATGAGCAAGACCCTGAAACAGCCTGCATGTGGGAGCCCAAGTATGCAGAGAACAAGTGCTGACAAGGGTATGTGGAGATAGACCAGTAGCACCAGTTGTCACGAATCTGAGAAACATCAGCAGCTGCTCACTCCTGGGTCTTTGTCTAACAGACATTTGAGCATTAACTCAGAAAAACATTTTCTGGGCAGCAGGGTGGGCGTCTACTGAAATGCAGATTATTTAAAACACATGAATCAGAAATTTTGGAAGGTATCTAACAATTTGGAAATGTTTATAGAGAGAGCATCAGTATAAATAATGATCACTGAATTGTTGATGAAAATACTATTTAAAGTGGGTAGAGGGATATCGTATACAGTGCACACTTGAACATAGGAGGTTCAACTGCTGGGTCATATCTCCAATTAAAAAAAGAAGATAAAAGGGCCCGGAGAGATAGCACAGGGGCGTTTGCCTTGCAAGCAGCCGATCCAGGACCAAAGGTGGTTGGTTTGAATTCCGGTATCCCATATGGTCCCCTGTGCCTGCCAGGAGCTATTTCTGAGCAGACATCCAGGAGTAACCCCGGAGCACCGCTGGGTGTGGCCCACCCAAAACAAAAAACAAAACAAAACAAAAAGGAGATAAAGGGCCAGAGAGATAGCATGGAGGTAAGGCATTTGCCTTGTATGCAGGATGGTGGTTCGAATCCCAGCATCCCATATAGTCCCCTACGCCTGCCAGGAGCGATTTCTGAGCCAGGAGTAACCCCTGAGCCCTGCCGGGTGTGACTCAAAAACAAAACAAAAGATCAAGAGAGGGATATGTCCCAAATGTGTTAAACACACAAGACAGTTTCACTATTCACTAAGCACTGTCATACAGATTCATTGTATAATTTTTTTTTTTTTTTGGTTTTTTGGGCCACACCCGGTGACGCTCAGGGGTTACTCCTGGCTATGTGCTCAGAAGTCGCTCCTGGCTTGGGGGACCATATGGGAACCAGGGGATCGAACCTCAGTCCGTCCTAGGCTAGCACAGGCAAGGCAGGCAGGCACCTTACCTCCAGTGCCACCGCCCAGCCCCTCATTGTTTAATTTTACCTCTACAAATCACTTTGTTTACTCCAGAAAAACCATCAAGGCCCCCTGATAGTGAAAACTTCCAGAGAACGTGCAAGCACTGCATAAGGTATGGAATTCACATGATGGAGCCTGTTTGCAACTCCAGCTGCCCAGAAACTTCAAGAGAAATAAACCCAGCTTCAGGCAATGTCAAATGCAAGTATAGTGGGAAAAGCATTTGCCTTGCATGCAGCTGTCCTGTGTTCAATCCCTGGCATTCCATATGGTCTCCCAGGCATTGCCAGGAGTGATCCTGAGAGCAGAGCCAGAAGCAACCCCTGAGCACTGCTGGATATGATTCCAAAAGCAACCAACCAGCCAACCAACAAAACAACAGCCAGAATTGGGTCACCCAGCACAGTGAGACCAACAGGCCCTGACCTTCCACTTGCATCTTAAAAATAGTTTTTAGGAACTGAAAAGAGTACAGGGAGTAAGGCACTTGCTTTGCATGGAGCAGAACCTGGGCCAACTCCCAGCCACACATGATCCTGTAAGCTGTTTTGGGAATGTCCTTAGATAATGAAGCTGGGAGTAGCTCCAAGCCCTGTTGCATGTAGCCCAACACTACGCTCTTCCAACCCCTGCAATCCTCAAGTGAGGGAAAAAGAATATAGCTACTCTCTAGGGGAGGATAGGACTAGGAAGCATGCTTTGCATGCTGAAAGACTGGGGTCCAACCCTCAGCACCGAATGGTCTCCTGAACACTAACAGGCCAAAGCACTCAGCACCAAGCTGGAAGTAGCCCTGCCCGAGGTGACCTCAAAACAGGGAGAGGGAACACAAATATAGTTCCCAAATATGATGGGGAAGGGAGCAAGCCTGTCAGGGAGTCTTATCTCCAACTCCCAAACACGCAAATACTAACTGCCACGGAAAGGAGAAAGTCCCACAGCTGGGGTTCGAATGTCAGCAAAGAGGAACAGGACACGTGGGTCGCCAGGAACCGCTAAGGGGGAGAAGGGCACATGCCTGAAGAGGGTCCCGGGCAATGGGGACCCCTGACCTGGGGAAAACGGACGCGAAGGAAGTCACTGGCAAGGAAGAGAGATGCCAGGGGGGCCAAGACAGATCAGGACCAGGCCAGGAGCACAAAGGCCGGGACAGAGCAGGGTCAGGGGAGGAGCGCAGTGCCGGGCAGGTGCCCGACGGTCTCCCACTTAGCTGTCGCCGGTGACCCCAGATGCACAGCGCAGCAAGGGTCAAAGGAAACGGGGGGCCGGACTGGGGGCCTCCCAGCTGGCGCCTTTCAGAACGTAGCCGGGCCGGGACCAGGCCAGAGGGCCGGAGGAGCAAGGATGAAGGCCGGGACCCCGCGCCGCCCGCGCCCACCCATCCGCCCGCCCCGCACCTGGCTCCTCGGCGCCGCCGTCGCCCGCGTCCCCGCAGCCCGGCGGCGCCGCCGAGGCCTCCGGCCAGTCCGCGCGCGACCCGCCGCCGCCACGGCAGGGACGTCCCCGCGCCCGGCCCCCGCCGCCCCCGCCGCCCCCGCGCGGTCCCGGCGACAGGAAGCGGCCCAGCCGGTCCCGCTTCATGGCGCAGAAGCCCGTGCGGGAGGGAGGCTCGGTTCGGGTCCGTCCGCCTCGGCCCCGCTTGGATCGGTCCAACCGGCCCGGCTCTCCCTCGGTCCGCGCAAAGATGGACGCGGGGGCGTGGCGACGGCCGGGGGCGGGGCCAAGAGGGTCAGGGGCGGGGCTGGTTGGGGTAGGAGGCGGGGCCAACCAGGGTCAAGGGGTGATGGGCCCTGAGTCGGGGGCGGGG
>PVKC010031201.1:0-14603 GCA_004027635.1 Crocidura indochinensis
CTTCTTCTTCTTCTTCTTCTTCTTCTTCTTCTTCTTCTTCTTCTTCTTCTTCTTCTTCTTCTTCTTCTTCTTCTTCTTCTTCTTCTTCTTCTTCTTCTTCTTCTTCTTCACCATCATCTTCTATGTCTGGAGCTTCATTATTCTCCTGATCAAATCCATCTAAGTATGTGATTTTCTGCAGCAGTTCAAAAATAATTTCTTTATAGTATTCTAGGTTTGTTATCTCACAGTTAAACAAATGAAGACTTATCAAATTTTTTAAATTTTGCAGAGCTTCCACTCTGATGAGATCTTTGATTGTGTTTCCACTCAGATTAAGGTGAGATTGGAACACTTCTCTGCCAGGACTTCCAAGCCCCCAGAAATTATATTCTCACTAAGTACCAGCTTCTGAATATTATTTATGCTGGGCAGTCTTGCAAGTGAGCTGAGTTCCACATAAATCAATTTTTATACGTATAATTCAGGCCCTCAATTACCCATTTGACACACAGGCAATTACCCAGAACTAGCTTAGCAACCTCCTCTGGCGATTGGTTCTGCAACTCGAGGTGGGTGGATCTTATTTTTTTATAAAATCTTTAATTAAGCACCATAATTACAAGCATGATTGCAGTTGGGTTTAAGTCATAAACAGAACACCCCCTTCACCACTGAAATATTCCCACCACCAATGCCTCCATTCTTCCTTCCCAAATGCAACCTATATTTGAGACAGGCATTCTACTTGTTAGTGTATTTAGTTTCCTAACCATACTCACCACTCTTTGTGGCTCTCATCTCTATCGTCTGGGAATTATTACAATAATGTCTTTAATTTTTCTTGATACACATAATTGAGTGAGACTATACTGTGTCCATCTCACTTCCTCTGACTTATTTCACTCAACATAATAGATTTCATGTACATCCACGTATGAGAAAATTTCATGACTTCATTTCTCCTGTTAGCTACATAATTTTCCATTGTGTGTATGTACCACAGTTTCTTTAGCCATTCATCTGTTGAAGAGCATCTTGGTTGTTTCCAGAGTTTGGCTATTGTAAATAATGCTGAAATGAATATAGGTGTAAGGAAAGGATTTTTTTGTATTGCATTTTTTGTATTCCTAGGTTATATACATAGGAGTGGTATAGCTGGATTATATCAATGCTCAATTTCCACTTTTTGAGAAATATCCATATTGTTTTCCATAAAGGCTGGACTAGATGTCATTCCAACCATCTTTGAATAAGAGTTCCTTTCTTTCTACATCACACCAGCACTCATTATTCTTGTTCTTTGTGATGTCTGTAAGTCTGTGGTGTGAGATGGTACCTCATTGTAGTTTTGATTTGCATCTCCTTGATGACTAGTAATGTGGAGCATGATTTGCGGTTTTTTTTTGGCCATTTGTATTTCTTCCTTGAGGAAGTATCTTTCATTTATTCTTCTCAATTTTTGATGGGGTTAGGTGATTTTTTTCTTCTTAAGTTCTGTCATACCTTGTATATATTAGACACAAGTCCTTTTTCTGGCAAGTATTGGGTGAATAAGTTCTACTATTCTGTGGGTGGCTTTTGAATCCTAGGCAATATTGCCTTTGAGATGCAGAAGCTTCTCAGCTTAATATAGTTTCATTTGTTAATCTCTGCTTTAACTTGTTTAAAGAATGATGTTTCCTCCTTGAAAATGCCTCAAACACTCAATTTCATGGAGTGTTTTACCTACATGTTACTCTATATACTTTAAAGTTTCAGGCCTGATAACAAGGTCTTTAATCCATTTGGATTTGACCTTTGTGCTTGGTGTTAGATGGAGGTCTTAATTTGCTTTTTTGCAAGTGGCTAACCAGTTGTGCCAACATCACTTAATGACAAAATTTAATGAAATGAATGCTTCACCAAGAATACTGCACCCAACAAGACTCACTTTCAGGTTGAAAATATATATATAGCTTCACTGATAAAAACATCTCAGAAACTTTGCAAACTTAAAGCAGCATTAAAGAAAACTGAGGGGCTAGAGTGGTGGCACAAGCCAGAAGGCATCTGCTCATGTGTGCTAGCATAGGACAGATTGCTATTCAATCATCCAGCATCCAATATGGTCCCGCAAGCCAGGAGTTACCTGAACATCACTGGGTGTGGTCAAAAAACAAAAATGAAGAAGAAAAAAAGAAAAAAAAAGAAAAACTCAAAGGTCTACTTTAAGTCAAGGCACACCAAATTTCTACATAAATATGGTACTAAATCCTATGACAATTATCTATCTCAATGAATTAAATGCACCAGTTAAAAGACATAGAGTGGCTAAATGGGTCAAAAAACTCAATCCAAACTTCTGCTGCCTACAAGTACCACACCTGAACAGTCAGAACAAAAAATAGACTCGTGCAGACATTTGGGGGACTTCCCCTGGCTTGCTTCAACCTGGGAACTTTGATCTTCTCTGACATTCACCCCCTGACGGCTTGCCTTGGCTGAGGTGAGTCTTTCTGGGCCAGAGTTGTGGATAAAGATGACTCTGTTGGGCCCCTTAATCCCACCAATAAGGGGTCAAAGCAGTGGAGAGCGGCCTCCCCGCTTCGCTTTGTGGTCACACACTCCACCTAGCCAATGAATACCACCACAGCATGTAGAAAAACCCACAGTACAAGCACGACAGTGGGGAAACTATGCAGACCAACATCAGTCATAGAGAATGAAGAGGGGAATTCTGATGACCCAATAATGGCCAACTACCTAAGCAGTCTTTCAGAAATGGAGTTTAGAGAAGAAATAGGGAGGATGCTCACAGACCTCAAAGAAAGTATAGATCAGAACACTAATAAAAATCAAGAGATTATGAAGATAGAAATCAGAAAACTCCAAACTGAAATATCAGAACAAATAACAGGTCTGAAAAACTCAGTAGACGAATTAAAGAACATAATGAATGAGCTTTCCAACAAGTTAACATCAGCTGAGGATAGAATTGGTGTGCTGGAAGATGCGATGCATAACAACTTTACACTGTAGAAGAGATTGGAAAAAAGCCTTAAATCAAATGATCAGACAATGGAAAAATTACTCAAAGAATATGAGTAGATAAAAATAGATGTCTTTGATAAGCTCAACAGAAACAACTTTAGAATCATTGGAGTCCCAGAGACCCATGAAGAAGAAAATCTCCAGGAAGAATCAACAGTCAAGAACATCATCACAGAGAAACTACCAGAGCTAAAGAAAACATGTGACCAAATCCTGCATGCCCGAAGAGTACCAGCTAAAAAAGACCCCAGGAGAAACACCCCAAGACACATCATAGTCACAATGATGAACCCCACAGATAGAGATAGAATTCTGCAAGCAGCAGGATCAAAAAGGGAAATTACATTCCAGGGAGCATCAGTGAAATTTACAGCAGACCTGTCAACACTCAAGGCCAGAAGGCAGTGGTGGGATATAGTGAAAAAACACAATGAAATAAATGCTTCACCAAGAATACTGCACCCAGCAAAACTAACTTTCAGGTTTGAAGGAAGTATACATGGCTTCACAGATAAACAACAGCTCAAAAACTTTACAGACTCAATACCATTCTTAAAAGAAAAACTGAAAGATCTATTCTAAAGACAAGACAGAACAAAAAACACACCAAACTTCTACACAAAGATGGCAGTAAATCTCATGACAATTATTTCTCTCAATGTCAGTGGACTAAATGCACCCGTTAAGAGGCACAGAGTGGCAAAATGGATCAAAAAACTGATCCCAACCTTCTGCTGCCTACAAGAAACACACCTGAATAGTCAGAATAAACATAGACTCAAAATCAAAGGCTGGAGGAAAATCATTCAAGCAAACAATTCCCTTAAAAAAGCGGGGGTGGCCATACTAATATCAGATGATACAAACTTTTTACTCAGAAAAGTAAGGGACAAAGATGGATATTATGTACTAATCAAGGGATATGTACAGCAGGAAGAAATCACTCTTCTAAACATATACACACCCAATGAGGGACCAGCAAAGTAATACAATTGTTGACAAATCTGAAAAATAAAATCAATAACACAATTATTGTGGGAGACTTCAATACAGGCTTGTCAACACTGGAGAGGTCAACCAAATTGAAACCCAACAAAAAACAACACTAGACCCGAAAAGAGAAATGGAAGAAAGAGGCCTAGTAGATTTATATAGGACACTCCATCCTCAGAAACCTGGATACACATTCTTTTCCAACGTACATGGGTCATTCTCCAGGATAGACCACATGCTGGCACATAAAACATACCTCCATAAAATCAAGAAGATAGAAAATTTATAGGCTGACCACAAGGCTCTTAAGTTAGATGTGAACTACAGAAGGACACAGAAGAAAAAATTTAACACCTGGAAATTAAACAGTCTACTACTAAACAACCAGTGGGTCCTAGATGAAATCAAAGGAGAAATCAAAAATTTCCTGGAAACAAACGACAATGAAAACACAAACTATCAGAACCTATGGGATACAGCAAAAGCCGTACTGAGAGGAAATTTTATAGCTTTGCAAGCACGCATCAGGAAGGAAGAAGGAGCATACATGAATAGCATAATGACGCAGCTTATAGATTAGAAAATGATCAACAAAAGAAACCAAAAGTAGGGAGACAGAAGGAAATAACAAAGCTGAGAGCAGAAGTCAATGAAATGGAAACCCAAAAAACAATCCGAAAGATCAACGAAAGCAGAAGTCGGTTCTTTGAAAAAATGAACAAGATTGATAGTCCATTGGCAAAACTCACAAAACAAAAGAGAGGGAGAAACTTAATAATGCATATTAGAAATGATAGGGGGGATATCACTACAGATACTGCAGAGATTCAAAGGGTATTCAAAGAATACTTTGAGAAACTCTATGCAACTAAATATGAGAACCTGGACGAAATGGATAAATGTCTGAACTCATGTAACCTTCCGTGGTTGAATAAAGAAGATGTAGCATATCCAAACACCCCCATCACTATTCAGGAAATTAAAACCGTAATCAAAAATTTGCCCAAAAACAAAAGACCAGGCCCTGATGGATTCATAAATGAATTCTTTCAAAACTTTCAAGAGGAACTACTACCAATTCTGGCCAGGCTCTTTTATGAAATCGAGAAAACAGGAACACTTCCAAATAGCTTTTATGAAGTTAACATCACCTTAATACCAAAACCAGATAGAGATGCTGCCAAAAAAGAAAATTACCAACCAATATCCCTAATGAACACAGATGCAAAGATCCTCAACAAAATCCTGGTGAAAAGAATCCAGTGCCTCATCAATAAGATCATTCACTTTGATCAAGTAGGTTTCATCCCAGGAATGCAAGGATGGTTTAACATCCGTAAATCTATCAACATAATACACAACATCAACAACAAGAAAAATAAAAATCACATGGTCATATCAATAGACGCAGAAAAAGCGTTTGACAAGTTTCAACATCCATTCTTGATGAAAACTCTCAGCAAGATAAGAATAAAAGAACCTTTCTCAATATAGGTAAGGCCATCTACCACAAGCCAGTGGCAAATATTATCCTCAGTGGAGAAAAACTAAAAGCCTTCACTCTAAATTCTGGCACAAGACTAGGCTGTCCTCTCTCACCACTCCTATTCAACATAGTACTGGAAGTGCTTGATATAGCGATTAGGCAAGAAAAAGATATCAAGGGAATCCAGATAGGGAAGGAAGAAGTCAAGCTCTCACTGTTTGCAGATGACATGATACTATACTTAGAAAACCCTAAAGACTACCAAAAAGCTTCTAGAAACAATAGTCTCATATAGCAAGGTGGCAGGCTACAAGATTAACACACAAAAATCAATGGCCTTTTTATACACTAATAATGATAGGGAAGAAATAGACATTAAGAGAACAATCTCATTCACATTAGTGCCACACAAACTCAAATATCTTGGAATCAACTTGACTAAAAATGTGAAGGACCTATACAGAGAAAACTATAAAACACTGCTCCAAGAAATAAGAGAGGACACATGGAAATGGAAACACATACCCTGCTCATGGATTGGCAGGATCGACATCATTAAAATGACAATACTTCCAAAAGCATTGTACAGATTTAATGTGATTCCTCTAAAGATACCCATGACAATCTTCAAATTAGTGGATCAAACACTTCTGAAATTCATTTGGAACAATAAGCAACCTCAAATAGCTAAAGCACTCCTTGGGAAAAGGAATATGGGAGGCATCACTTTCCCCAATTTTAAACAGTATTACAAAGCAATAGTTATCAAAACAGCATGGTATTGGAATAAAAACAGATCCTCAGATCAGTGGAATAGGCTTAAGTACTCAGAGAATGTTCCTCAGACATATAACCACCTAGTTTTTGAAAAAGGAACAAGAAATCCTAAATGGAAAAAGGAAAGCCTATTCAACAATTGGTGTTGGCACAACTGGTTAGCCACTTGCAAGAAAGCAAACTCAGAACCCCAGCTAACACCATGTACAAAGGTAAAATCCAAATGGATTAAAGACCTTGATATCAGATATGAAACTATAAGGTATATAGAACAACATGTAGGTGAAATACTCCATTACATTGAGACTAAAGGCATCTTTAAGGAGGAGACAGCACTCTCCAAACAAGTCGAAGCAAATATAAACAGATGGGACTATATTAAGCTGAGAAGCTTCTGCATCTCAAAGGAGCTAGTGCCCAGAATACAAAGGCCACCCACTGAGTGGGAGAAATTATTCACTCAATACTTATCAGATAAAGGACTAATATCCAAAATCTACAAGGAACTGACAGAACTATACAAGAAAAAAACATCTAACCCCATCAAAAAATGGGGAGAAGGAATGAACAGACACTTTATAAAAGAAGATAGGCAAATGGTCAAAAGACACATGAAAAGATGCTCAACATCACTAATCGTCAGGGAGAAGCAAACAAAAACTACTATGAGGTACCACCTCATGCCACTGAGATTAGCATATATCACAAAAAAGGAAAACACGTGGTGCTGGTGGGGATGTGGATAGAAAGGAACTCTTTTTCACTGCTGGTGGGAATACCGTCTAGTACAACATTTATGGAAAGCGATATGGAGATTGCTTCACAAACTGGAAATTGAGCTCCTATTTGATCCAGCTATACCACTCCTAGGAATAAACCTGAGGAACACAAAAATACAATACAAAAATCCCTTCCATACACCCATATTCATTGCAGCACTATTTACAATAGCCAAACTCTAAAAACAACCAAGATGCCCTTCAACAGATGAGTGGCTAAATAAACTGTGGTACATATGCACAATGGAATACTATGCAGTCGTCAGGAGAGATGAAATCATGAAATTTTCCTATACATGGATGTACATGGAATCAATTATGCTGAGTGAAGTAAGTTAGAGGGAGAGAGAAAGATGCAGAATGGTTTCACTCATCTATGGGTTTTGAGAAAAATGAAAGACATTTTTAGCAGTATCTCAGAGACAAGAGAGATGAGGGATGGTAGGTGCAGCTCATGACATGAAGCTCACCACATAGAGTGATGATTACAGTGGGAGAGATGACTACACTGAAAACTATCATAATAATGTGAATGAATGAGGGAAGTGGAAAGCCTGAAAAAAATAGACTCAAAATCAAAGGCTGGATGAAAATCATCCAAGGAATCAACACCCTTAGAAAAGCTGGAGTGGCCATAATTAGTATCAGATGACAAAAATTTTAACTCTCAGAAAAGTTGTAAGGAGCAAAGAATGATATTTAATACTTATCAAGGGATATGTATAATAGAAAGAAATCACACTCAAACTTATATGCACCCAATGAGGAACCAGCAAAATATATAATTTAACTGTTGACAAATCTAAAAGAAGATATTAATACCAAAACAGCAATTGTGGGAAACTTCAACACTGCACTGTCACCCCTTAATAGGTCAACCAGACTTAATCCCAATAAAAATGTATTATCTCTGAAAAGAGAAATTTAAAAAGTCTACTAGTAGATGTATATAGAGTACTTCAACCACAGAAACCTGGATACACATTCTGTTCCAATGCACATGGGTCATTTTTCAAGATAGATCACATGCTGGTACATAAAACATATCTCCATAAAATCTTAAGGATAGAAATTGTGCAGACTACCTTTGCTGATCACAACATGCTGAAATTAGATATGAAGTACAAAGGAACACAGAAGAAAAATTTTAACACCTGAAAATTAAACAGCCTACTACTGAACAACAAATGGATCCAAGATGAAATCAAAGAGGAAATCAATACTTTCCTGAACACAAATAACAATGCCGACACAAACCATCAGAACCTATGGGACACAGCAAAAGCAGTACTGAGAGGTAAATTCATAGATTTGCAAGCACACATCAGCAAGGAAGAATGGACATACCTAAATAGCTTTTGCTGTGTCACATAATTTCTGAAAATTTGTGTCTTCATTGTCATTTGTTCCCAGAAATTCTTTATTACTCTTTTTTTTTTTGGCCACACCCGTTTGATGCTCAGGGTTTACTCTTGGTTAATTGTTCAGAAATCGCCCCTGGCTTGGGGAGGGGGACCATATGAGATGCCAGGGTATCAAACTGCGGTCCTTTCTTGGCTAGCGCTTGCAAGGCAGACACCACCACCTCTCTGGGCCCATTTATTACTCTTATTTCATCGTCCTTTCAGTTACTTTTCCAGACTTCCTTGTTGACTAACACTCTTTGCTGATGCTACTTCTGATGCTTTTTTGCTAATGCTTAACTACTGATGCTGAATTTGAATCTGAATTGCTGATACTGAATCTGATGATAAAACTCTCTGTTGATTCTCCCTTCTGTCGCATTCCTCTTTCTAACTCTTTCTTAATCCCTCTCTTCCTCCATGTAGACTCCTCTTTCCACCCACTCCAGGTGTGGGTGGTTCTGATCATTCAGGTGGGATAAATAAGAAGTTGGGGGAGGGGATGCCCACATTCTCCATTTTTTTCGTATTATTACAGAAGCATTATTGATAACTCTAAAAATCCAAGTTCCTTATCATAATCTTCTCTAAATGAAAACACAAGAAAATTTCTGCAGATAATATAGTTGGAAAATAAACTGCTACATAAGATACACAATATAACATAACAATTGGGAAACAATCACAATGATAGCTGAAAACTTTAAGAACTCTAACATGCATTTCCACAGAATTGTGCAAACAAATATTAAGACACTAAAGTTAGATAAAAATTTTTCTTTTCAATGGGGTTTAGAAAGAAACAATAAAATCTATACAGTTAAAACACAATTTAAGCAGCAATAAAGTGTCCGATGAAAATAGGGTCTAAAGATTAGCCTAGAAGAAAGTTAATCTTTTGAAGGTAACCCATGTGCAGGAAGTTCTGAAAGCAGCTTTTCCTTTGTTGGTCTTCAACTGGTTTTGGATCCGACATCTTCTCAATCATTTTTTTTTTCATTTATGCATACTTCTTCTTTTTCTTTTTTTTCTTTTTTTCTTTTTTCTTTTTTTTTTTAAATTTTATTCTTTGGAACACCCCTTTTACCAGTGCAACATTCCCACCACCAATGTCCCAAATCTCCCTCCCTCCTAACCCACCCCCACCTGTACTCCAGTCAGGTTTTCCAGTTCCCTCATTCCTTCACATGATTAGGGTAGTTGTCTGTGTAGTTGTTTCTATAACTGCACTCATCGCTCTTTGTGGTGAGCTTCATGAAGTGAGATGGAAATTCCAGCCCTCCTCCCATTGTCTCTGAGGATTGGTGCAAAAATAGCTTTTCTTTTTCTCAGAACCCATAGATGAGTGAGACTATTCTGCGTCTCTCTCGCCCTCTAAATTATTTCACTCAGCATGGTAGATTCCATGTACATCCATGTATAGAAAAATTTCATGACTTCATCTCTCCTGACGGCTGCATAATATTCCATTGTGCATATTTACCATAGTTTCTTTAGCCATTCATCTGTTGAAGGAAATCTTGGTTGTTTCCAGAGCCTGGCTATTGTGAATAGAGCTGCAATAAATATAGGTGTGAGGAAGGGATTTTTGTATTGTATACTTGTGTTCTTAGGATATATTCCTAGGAGTGGAATAGCTGGGTCGAATGGGAACTCAATTTCCAGATTTTGGAGAAATCTCCATATCACTTTCCATAGAGGTTGAACTAGAGGCATTCCCACCAGCAGTGGATAAGAGTTCCTTTCTCTCCACATCCTCGCCAGCACTGATTTTTCCCATTCTTTGTGATGTGCGCCAATCTCTGTGGTGTGAGGTTTTATTTGCATCTCCCTGATGATTAGTGATGAGGAGCATTTTTTCATGTGCCTTTTGGCCATTTGTATTTCTTTTTTATCAAAGTGTCTGTTCATTTCTTCTCCCCATATTTTGATGGGATTACATTTTTTTTTGTAAAGTTCTGTCAGTGCCCTGTATATTTTGGATATTAGCCCCTTATCTGATGGGTGTTGGGTGAATAGTTTCTCCCACTTGGTGGGTGACTCTTGTATCCTGGGCAATATTTCTTTTGAGGTACAGAAGCTTCTCAGTTTAATGTATTCCCATCTGTTGATCTCTGCTTCTACTTGTTTAGAAAATGTAGTTTCCTCCTTGAAGATGCCTTTCATCTCAATATCATAGAGTGTTTTACCAATGTGTTGTTCAATATACCTTATGGTATCAGGTCTGATATTGAGGTTTTTAATCCATTTGGATTTTACCTTCGTACATGAAGTTAACTGGGGGTCTATGTTCATTTTTTTGCAACTGGCTAACCAGTTCTGCCAGCACCACTTGTTGAAGAGGTTTTTCCTGCTCCACTTAGGATTTCTTGCTCCTTTGTCAAAAATTAGGTACTTGTATGTCTGGGGGACAATGTCTGAGAATTCAAGCCTATTCCACTGATCTGAAGGTCTGTCTTTATTCTAATACCATGCTGTTTTGATGACTATTGCTTTGTAGTACCAGTTTAAAGTTGGGAAAAGTAATGCCTCCCATTTTCCTTTTCCCTAGGAGTGCTTTAGCTATTCTAGGGTGTTTATTGTTCCAGATGAACTTCATAAGTGTTTGATCCACTTCTTTGAAGAATGTCATGGGTATCTTTATAGGGATCACATTAAATCTGTATAATGTTTTGGGGAGTATTGCCATTTTAATTATGTTAATCCTGCCAATCCATGAACAGGGTATGTGTCTCCATTTCCGTGTGTCCTCTCTTATTTCTTGGAGCAGTGTTTTATAGTTTTCTTTGTATAGGTCCTTTGCATCTTTGGTCAAGTTGACTCCAAGATATTTGATTTTGTGAATGGTATTACCTTCTTGACTTCCCTCTCTTCCCTAATATTATTGGTGTATAAAAAGGCCATTGATTTCTTTGTGTTAATTTTGTAGCCTGCCACCTTGCTATATGAGTCTATTGTTTCTAGAAGCTTTTTGGTAGAGTCTTTAGGGTTTTCTAGGTAGAGTATCATGTCTTCTGCAAACAATGAGAGCTTAACTTCTGCCTTTCCTATCTGGATTTCCTTGATATCCTTTTCTTGCCTGATCGCTATAGCAAGAACTTCCAGTACTATGTTGAAGAGGAGTGGTGAGAGGTAACAGCCTTGTCTTGTACCAAAGTTTAGAGGAAAGGCTTTTAGTTTTTCTTCATTAAGGATAACATTGCCATTGGCTTGTGGTAGGTGGCTTCAACTAGATTGAGATAGGTTCCTTCCATTCCCATCTTGCTGAGAGTTTTTATTAAGAATGAGTGTTGGACCTTATCAAATACTTTCTCTGCGTCTATTGATATGATCATGTGATTTTTATTTTTCTTCTTGTTGAAGTTGTGTATGATGTTGATAGATTTACGGATGTTAAACCATCCTTGCATTCCTGGAATGAAACCTACTTGATAGTGGTGTATGATCTTTTTGATGACGCATTGGATCCTATTTGCCAGGATATTGTTGAAGATCTTTGCATCGGTATTCATCCGGGATATTGGTTTCCAATATTCTTTTTTGACAGCATCTCTGTCCGGTTTTGGTTTCAAGATGATGTTGGCTTCATAAAATCTGTTTGGGAGTATTCCCATTTTTTCAATTTCATGGAACAGCCTGGCTAGGATAGGTATTAGCTCCTCTTGAAAGATTTGAAAAAATTCATTAAGAAATCCATCTGGGCCTGGGCTTTTCTTTTTGGGCAGATGTTTGATTACAATTTCAATTTCCTCAGTGGTGATGGGGGCGTTTAGATATTCTACCTCCTCCTTATTTAAATGTGGAAGGTTATATTTGTCCAAGAATTTTTCCATTTCTTCCAGGTTCTTATGTTTAGTAGCATAAAGTTTCTTGAAGTAGTTTCTGATTACCCTTTGGATCTCTGCAGTATCTATTGTGATCTTCCCCTTTTCATTTCTAATACGGGGTTATCAGATTTCTCTCTCTCTCTCTCTCTCTCCCTTTTTTTTTTTTTTGGATTTTGGGCCGCACCCGGTGAGGGTCAGGGGTTACTCCTGGCTATTCGCTCAGAAGTTGCTACTGGCAGGCACAGGGGACCATATGGTGAACCAGGGGATCGAACTGCACAGACACCTTACCTCCAGCGCCACTGCCTGGCCCCTGATTTCTCTCTCTTTCTTTGTGAGTTTTGCCAATGGCCTATCAATCTTGTTTATGTTTTCAAAGAACCAACTTCTGCTTTCATTGATCTTTTGGATTGATTTTCGGATTGATCTTCTCAATTTTTACCTCTGTATAAGGTTGCTGGGGTCTCCTCAATAAGCTGCTGCAAGGTAGGGGTCCGAGGTCCTTGCAAAATTCACCTCTTGGGGCCCGGGAGGTAGCATGGAGGTAAGGCGTTTGCCTTTCATGCAAAAGGTCATCGGTTGGAATCCTGGTGCCCCATATGGTCCCCCGTGCCTGCCAGGAGCAATTTCTGAGCATGGAGCCAGGAGTAACCTCTGAGCACTGCCGGGTGTGACCCAAAAAACCAAAAAAAAAAAAAAAATTCACCTCTCATAGAGGAAAGATGATAGACAGTGATGTTTGGGAAGATACCTAGAATCTTCACCTCTCTCCCCTTCACTGCCTGCTTCTGACCTGCCTGAGGGGGCCTCTGCATCCATAGATGGTGGGACATCTGCGTGAGGCTAGGAGATAAATGTGCAGAACCTCTGTCGATTGGGAGCATTTCTGCTGCCTTTCACTGGCATTCCACCAGGTCCGGATACATTAGCAGTTTTTGGTCCCCTCTCTCCTTTCACAACATCAAACTCCACAGTCTTCCCATGTCCAATGCTACACAGAAACTTCTGGGATTGTTTCTCTTAATAGCTCTCCATTGAACAAAGACATCTTCTTTGGTATTATTTATGTGAATAAATCCATAACCATTCCGACGTTGAACTATTTAATAGTGCCCAGGACTTAGATTGCCAGCACAGGTTTGTCTACCTGACTCAGTGCTTGGGTATTGGGAATATCTTTGGTTGAACCATTTTCAGACTCTGAGTCTCCAGAGATGGTAGCTGCCTTATCATTCTTGAGAGATGAGGGTCTCTCTGGTTTAGTACCAGTAGTAAATAATAAATGATCAGTTTTGGGAAGGTCTCTATATCAAGAACTCGTCATCATTGGGATGGCATTCTTCCCCTCTTTTGGCTCGTGGTGCAAGAAAATGTCTAGGGAGCCTGGCAAGTACAGTCCAGAGTAGAAAATGCAGGTAGATAGACCAGAACGGTGGTCGACAACCTGCAGCTCGCGAGCCACATGTGGCTCTTTACACTTTTAATTTGGCTCTTCTGGGGCCGGCATGGTAGCGCTAAAGGTAAGGTGTCTGCTTTGCCTGCGCTAACCTAGGACAGACCTAGGTTCGACCTCCCAGAGTCCTATATGGTCCCCCAAGCTAGGCGCAAATTCTGAGCTCATAGCATAACCCCTGAGCATCACCGGGTGTGGCCCAAAAACAACAACAACAAAAAAAATTGGCTCTTCTGTGTGCCGGGCAGCTACTCCAGGAGTCAGGACTCTGCTCCTAGCCTCTGTCAATGCGCACCCTGTGTGCAGCCCTGGCAGCTGGCTCCAAGAGTATAAGATGATACCCAGTATCAACCCTAAACAAAGGTGTTCTTCCAATGTCATCCTTTCTTAAACCTCTTCCTTAGATATGTAAAAGTTCACTGAATATGTACTTTTGTCTCTCTCTCTCTTGACCTGAAGCCTCCTAGTATTAGGAATTGGTTTTAAGAAAGAAAGAGGTGTTCTAGCTTTTTGGGCTCGAGGCAGAGAGTACAAGGTAAAAGGCCATAGACTCCATGATCATCCTTTCCTGGCTTTAATTTTTCTTTCCTGCTACCTGATTATTCAGATCAGGTTGGGTGGAGTTTAGAAATACAGTGCCTGTAGTGATCGTTAAACACATATTTTATTTTGCACAAGAGTGGGCATCTTCCATGAAGGCATTCTCAACCCAGAGTTTTCTTTTCCGTGGATTCTCATGTTCAGCCTGTTCATGTTTAAAGTTGTGAGCTAATTCCCTTAAATGCTGTTTTTCATATTGATTATGAATTTCTGCATAATATAAGTGCCAATCAGAAAGTTTGTGCAAGAGTGGAAACATTTCAATATGTCCTC
>PVKC010031202.1:0-14550 GCA_004027635.1 Crocidura indochinensis
CCTTCCTTCCTTCCTTCCTTCCTTCCTTCCTTCCTTCCTTCCTTCCTTCCTTCCTTCCTTCCTTCCTTCCTTCCTTCCTCCCACTTCCTCCTCCCTCCTTCCCTCCCTCCCTCCCATTTTCATTCTTTCCCTAACTTTTTCTTAGGCAACGTGATTTATAGTACTGTTAATAGGACTGTTTGAGCATGCAGTGTTCTAACCTCACATCCACCACTACAGTACTCTTTTCCTTCCACCAGTGTCTCATGATCCTCTCCTATCCTTTCCCCTTAGTGAACTCAGTTCTGAAATTTCAATTTTTTTCCATTATTATGAAAGCCTGCTTTTATTCCATTAGCACACTGTTTTAATTACTATAGTTTGGGACCCGGGAGATAGCATGGAGGTAAGGCGTTTGCCTTTCATGCAAAAGGTCATCAGTTCGAATCCCGGTGCCCCATATGGTCCCCCGTGCCTGCCAGGAGCAATTTCTGAGTATGGAGCCAGGAGTAACCCCTGAGCACTGCCAGGTGTGACCCAAAAACTAAAAAAAAAATTTACTATAGTTTAATTTTTTTTAATTTAAAGTTGGAGAAAGAAGATCTCCCATTATTGTTTTCATTATTTGTGGAGTTCTATTACTCTATATAAAATTTACCAGTATTTGATCTATTTCCTTAAAAATAGTATCACAGGAATTTTTATAGAGACTGTCTTGAATCTTTAAAGTGCTTTGGGCACTTTCATTTTATTTTATTTTTAAAATTTTTAATTAATATTTTTATTTAAGCACCATGGTTACAAACATGTTTGTAGTTGAATTTTAGTCATAAAAATTACATCCTCCTTCATCAGTGTAACTTTCCCACTCCAATACCCCTCATCTCTCTCCTCCTCTTTGAGATAGGCATTTTATTTCTTTCACTCACTACCATTTTATGATAGTTTTTCGTGTAGTTATTTCTCTAATCGCACTCACCACTCTTGTGGTAAGCTTCATATCATAGGCTGGTCTTCTCAAACTTCATCTCTATTGTCTCTGGCTATTTTTTTTACCATATTGTCTTTTAATTTTCTTAAGTCCCACAGATTAGGGTGTCTATTCTGTGTCTATCTCTCTTTCTGACTCATTTCTCTCAGCGTAGTTTCCATGTCCATCCATGTATAGGAAAATTTCATCACTTCATTTTACCTAACAACTGCATAGTATTCCATTATGTGTATATACCACAGTTTCTTTATATTGTCATTTTATAATGTTAATCACTTAATTACTAAATACTTACTTTGTAGCGAGTTCTTCAGATTTTTGGTTCTTGGGTCACACCCGGCAGTGCTCAGGGGTTACTCCTGGCTCCATGCTCAGAAATTGCTCCTGGCAGGCACGGGGGACTATATGGGGCACCGGGATTCGAACCGATGACTTTTTGCATGAAAGGCAAATGTCTTACCTCCATGCTATCTCCCGGGCCCCTTCTTCAGATTTTTTAAATATTATACCATGTCATCCACAAATAGTTATAGTTCGATTTCTTTGTTTCCACTTTGAATCCATTAATATCTTTTTCTTGCTTAATTGCTTTGGCAAGAATTTCCAGTAGTAATAGTAGTGGAAGTAGACACTATGGTATATGTCTGACCTTATAAGAAAGCCTTCAGTTTCTCATCATTTGTATTATATTAGCTATGGGTTTGTAGTTAATGGCCTTTTCTCTCTCTTTCTCTGCTGCCCCTCCTGCCCCAGTACCTATATATATATGATATAATATATATTTATATATTTAGAAATGCTCCTTCTATTACTGTTTTATTGTGGGGTTTTCTCATACATGTATTTGGATTGTTTTGAATGATTTCTCTGTATCATATTAAAATGGTATATTATAATGGTTGACTTTCCTATATTAAACCATCTTTGCATCCCTGAGACAAATCCTACTTGATTGTGACATTTAATCACTTCAATGTTTTATTGACTGCAGTTAAGAAGATTTGTTGAGGCTATCAGCTATGCTTTTCCTTTTCAGAAAAAATTTTTTATACTATCAACTTCTAATGATATCTCTGCTATTCATATAAGGGTAACCCTGGTCTCATAGAAACTACCCAAGAAAATTCCTTTTTGCTCTTTTGGAAATCTTAACAAGTATAGGAAGAGGAATCTCTTTGAAGCATTAAAAGAACTTACTAGTGATTTCATCTGAACCTTGTCTTTTTTTTGTGGGAGGCTTTTGTTTACCTATTTCCGTCTTGGTAGTTGGTGTGTTCAAGTATTCTGTTTCCTCCTTATTCAGTCTGGGAAGATAATAGGATTTGAGACTTTTAAACATTTCTTCTAGGTTCTCCAATTTCATGGCATGAAATTTTTCATAGTTATTTCTTATGATCTGTTGAATTCTTGGTATCTACTGTAACTTTTCTCCTTTCATTTTTAATCCAGACTTACCTGTTTTCTCTCTAGTCCCTTTATAAATCTAGCTAAAGGCTTGTCACTCTTGAAAAAACAACAGTTTCATTGATCTTTTATACTCCTTACCCCTTTTTCATTTATTTTTATTTCTATTCTGTTTTATTGTTTCCTTTCTTTTGCTTTCTTTGGACTCTGCCATGTTTTCCCTAAGATATATGATCAGATTATTTATCATTTTTTCCTGGTGCCTATTTGTACTGCTATGAGCTTCCATCTTAGAATAATTTTTGCTGTGGCCTATATGTTCTGGTAACTTACGTCTTCATTTTCATTTGTTTCCAGGAATTAAATAAAACACTTTTTCTTTGACCTACTGTTCAGTAATAAGTTGTTTAGTTTTCAAGTATTTGGCTTTACTCAGTTTTCATTTTGTGGGTTAATTTCTGCTTTCAAAGCGTGGTCTGAGAGACACTTGATATGATTTTTTTACACTCTTTGTTTTATGGAGACCTGTTTTGTGTTCCAGTCATCTGGAGGATGTTAGCTGAACTTGGGGAGAATATGAGTTAACTTTTGGGGATGGAGAGCTTTGTATATGTCTATTAGGTTGATCTCTTCATTTCTTTTTTAACTTAGTATTTTCTTATTAATATTTTTGCCTAGTTGTTATACCCAATGTTGAGAAAGTATAATCTTTTACTTTTTTTTTCCTGTCAATATCTTTCTAAGATCTACTAGTATCTACTAGTATTTGTTTTAATTTTTTAATGGTTCTTATCTGGTACATTTATGTTAATGTGCTAGTCTTCTTGATATAGTTCACTTGATCATTAAGAATGTTCATTCAGGGGGCCGGAGAGATAGCATGGAGGTAAGGCGTTTGCCTTTCATGCAAAAGGATGGTGGTTCGAATCCCGGCATCCCATATGGTCCCCTGTGCCTGCCAGGGGTGATTTCTGAGCATAGAGCCAGGAGTAAACCCTGAGTACTGCCCGGTGTGACCCAAAAACAAAAACAAAAACAAAAAGAATGTTCATTCATGGGGCCAGGGTGGTGGCACAAGTGGTAAGGTGTCTGCCTTCCCGCACTAGAGTAGGATGAACTGCAATTCGATCCCCCAGCGTCCCATATTGTTCCCCAAGCCAGGAGCGATTTCTGAGCACTTAGCCAGGAGTAACCCCTGAACATCAACAATTGTGGCCAAAAACCAAAACCAAAAACAAAAAAACAAACAAGCAAAAGAATGTTAGTTAATTCCTGTTTCTTATAGCCTCTTTTTAATTTGAAGTCTATAATGCCTGATATCAATATGTCCATCACAGAGGGATTGTAAACTGCTTGCCCATAAGATGTTTTCCAACCTTTATTTGGAACACATGTTTGCCATGTAATGCAATGACATTAAGAGGTATGCTCTCGTAAGCAGAAGAGAGTTGGGGTAAGTTTTCTGATTCATCCAGCTATTCTTTGCCATTTGATTGGTGAGTTCAGACCATTGACATTAATCAAGATTATTTAATTTTTTGTGCTTGTTTTTTTTATTTATTGTGTTTTTAGTGGAGAAATATATTATCTGTTGAAAAGGAGTACAAATACGATACCACAAAACAAAGTAAACTCCAGTCATAAACACTACATACATTTTGCAAAAGCAGCAGTCTGATCCTAGGTTATGAAAACTAGAATTAAAAGGTAATTACATAGAAAAGATTCGGGGCCGGGCGGTGGCGCTGGACGTAAGGTGCCTGCCTTACCGCGCTAGCCTTGGACGGACCGTGGTTTGATCCCCCGTGCCCCATATGGTCCCCCAGGCCAGGGGCGACTTCTGAGCGCATAGCCAGGAGTAACCCCTGAGCGAAACTGGGTGTGGCCCAAAAAAAAAAAAATAGAAAAGATTCAAGTTTCCAGCTTGGCAAAACTTGGGTAGAATTACATGGAATATTTAGTATAAACTGACTCTCCCCGCCTCTAAAACCAAGTGTGTAAACAAAACAAGACAAAATCTGTGCCTGACAATTTCAATATAAATTTAAAGCTACACTGAACATAGACGTCATGTTCACTTCACATGCTAGTCTGAGCATGTTTGTCTCTTAGGTAGTGGGAAAAGGCAAAATGACTGTGCAGAGAGCAGAAGTGGGGAAAAGATTGCATATGAGACATTATATAAAGAACACCACCCATCACCATGACTGAAACTCAAACACAATCATGAATGTAACCAAGGTGTTTAAATAAAATATATTAATTAAAAAAATAAAGAATATCACAAGACAACTTCAATTAATGCACAGCCTGGGTGGGGAGGAAGACTACATTCTATACTATACTGTACATTCTATACTAATTGGAAAATTATTTAGAGGGTCAAGGGAATAGTTTATAAGTAATTGCAGTTTAACATGAAAGATAGGCAAGATTATTGAGAACGATTTCCTACCATTATTTTGTAGGGATTGTGAATGCTCATCAAGTTTATCGTGCCTTAAAAGGAAACCATTAAATGAATCTTGCAAAGTTTATTTCATGGCTATGAACTTCCTTAATTGTTTATTGAAGAATTTTGTGTCATCTGTTTTGTTTTGGAATGAAAAGGATAAACTATTCTTGTCAGGATGTCATTTGCATCCAGCTTGTTTGTATGTCTAACTAGTCTCTTTTTGCTTATAGAGTTTCATTTGATAGATCAGTTGTATCTCTTATATGTAAGTTCCTTCTTTAAGCTTTCTGCTCCTGCAATTTTCTATCTTTTTTCTTGACACTTTGATTACAGTGTCCTAGATTCTTCCTATTAAGGTTTATTTTGCTTAGAACTCCCCAAACTTCTTTTTTTTGGGGGGGGGGTCACACCCGGCAGTGCTCAGGGGTTACTCCTGGCTCCATGCTCAGAAATTGCTCCTGGCAGGCACGGGGGACCATATGGGGCACCGGGATTCGAACCGATGACCTTTTGCATGAAAGGCAAACACCTTACCTCCATGCTATCTCCCGGCCCCCCCCCAAACTTCTTGGATTAACATATGTAACCCAAGTGTCAGATTGGGAAAGTTTTCAACTCTACTATCTCAGACCAATAATTCTCTATTTTTTTTTCTTCAGTGACACCTGTAATTAAAATAGTGTTCCTTATCCCAAGTTCACACGTTTTATTCATTCATTTGAAGTCTCTTTCTCCCAATCTTATGTTCTTTATCAATTGTTTTCTATTTATTTTCCAGCACATGGAGGCATTCCTTGGGCCCTGTCATTCTGCTGCTGAGATCTTCCAAAGAGTTTTTCAGTTTGCCCATTAAGCTCTTGTTTAGTTATTTCTGGCTGTTGTTTTTTGTCTCTCCCATGCTTTCTCTTTCTTTGTTGTAGTTCTATTCTGTCACTATCTTTAGTTTATTAAGCACCTTTGCCACATTCAAGACATCATCTGGGTAGTCACAGAGCTGGTGAGTTCTGGGGTACCCTTCCAAATTATTATCTTCATGCATTCGTTTTGGTGGCCTCCTCTGCTTCTTTATTATGTCTGGTGTGCTGAGGGCTATGGCTGAAGGTGTGGTTTGGTACAGGCCTGTGGCACTTGGGCTCTCTACATACCAGTTCTACACAGAGCCACTATTTCTGCTGCATTTATATCACATAAGGTGCTGGGTGCATTTCTAGACAAGCATCTACATAGTTAGAGAGTTGAATTGAAATAAAGGAAAGCTGGCACTCATGTGCTGGCTATCCACACCTTAGGACTGGCTGGGTATGCTATGGAAACCATAGGTATAGGCAAGAGCCAGTGCTGATGGTGAGGTTACAGGTTTTGTTGTTATTGTGTTTTGCTTTTGTTTTTTAATCACATCATGTGGTGCTCAAAGGCTAGTTTTGATTGAACTCAGGAATCACTCTTGGCAGGCTTGGAGGTCCTTATTAGATTCTGGGGATCAAACCTGAGTTGGATCAAACCTGCATTGGGTGTGTGACAAAGTAAATACCCTTCCCTGCTTCTCTCTGTCTCTGAGGCTGCAATTTTTGTCTTCCTCTTAGGCCAACTCAGCCTGGAGTATTTGGGATCCGGGGGCTCATTTTCTCACCTGTGGCCACAACTATATTTGTGCTGCATTTTGGACCAGGGATCATGCCTTTAGGCCAGACTCATACTGATAGTCAAAAGGGTATAGGTGAATTTATTAGCAATTGTTTTCACAATGGGTCATTTTTCTTTTTTTTCCTTTACATTTCATCAGTCTCACTGCCCCATCCCATCACCAGCTAATATTCTCCCTCTTGCATCTGGTTCTAAAAAACTGCCCCTTCCATCTGATTACCCTCTTAAGAAAAAGATACTGTTTCCTCCATATGATTACCTGCTAATTATTGCCTCTTCGATCTAATTACCTTCTCAGATATTTCTTTTTCCTTCTGATTGCCCTCTAAGATACTGCCTCCTCTGTCCCATGCCCCATTGCCTCTTGTGGCCTGCCCTCTCTCTTTTACCTGAGCCTCCACAGTCCCTCTCATTAGCCAAGTGAAAGGGCTCCTGTGCTCTTCTGAAGTTGCTGACTCTGATGACTGCTGTCATGCTGGTATGGTCATGGTTCCTGTGGGTCTTTGGTGCCCAGCCCTATCTTCCTGTGATCTTTGGGTACTTGGTCAGTAAAGGTAGCTTGTCAGGATCCAGGTTCTCCTAATTCATGGCCACATTTAACATTCAAAAAGCAAAAATTTCCAAAGAACATAGGGACCATGTTGAAGCATTCCATATTCATGTGAATGAAGAGCATATGCTTGGAAGGCTGTGCTGACATGTCATAAACCAGGTATCACAAGCATCCTGTGGCCTGAGAAGGTGACATCACTTCTTTTTCCCTGTAGGTGGATGTAATGAAGAATGCCTACAACCAGGGCCTGGAGTGTGACCATGGGGACGAGGAAGGCAGAGAGGATACAGTCTCTCCCAAAGATGTTGGGCACAACATGTACATCCTGGCTCACCAGGTACCCCTCTTGGTTCTTTCTTTCTTCTGGTCACTTGTGTCATGGTCTGTTAGTATAATATAATATATAATATCATGTTATATAATATAATTTTAATTATATTATTCCTCTTATGTTCAACACCTTTGCTCTGTCCCATAAGGAAGGACAAGCTTCCAAAAATGCCTGCCTTTGCCTTGGTCCATGCTAAGTGCTGAGCCTCATTCCAAGTACACTAGTTGTTGGGCTATTATCACCAGGGCTTTTTTGGAATGAGTGCGGGCACCCTCCCCCTTATCTTCCTTCTTCTGGGAAAACCTGGCAGCTGTAACCATGTCCACATACACAGTTGCCATGTTCGAACTGGGACTTCTTCCAGGAGGCTCTACAGCTCCTAAAATTTGTATCATAGTTTTGAATTTCTGGACACCTTTGTTTGTTTGGTGCTGTAAAATTTAAAGGAACACCCCACGTAAACAGACTGAACATATAACAACAAGAGCTTACTAAACCTTCTGCCTTGTATTATACTTTGTATAATACCTATACCTTGTCTTAATAACTTCATTCATGATATAATAATTTTTACAAATGAGCTTGTTACTGTATTTTTTCCTTACTCTTCCATTTTATTTTTTCTTTCCTATTTTTCAGTAATTTTGCTTTCACTTATCTGGAAACAAATGTATTATGATCAACTATGTCAACTATGAGATGCATTTTCTTTAAATAAATAAAATTAAGAAAAAAAGAAGGCAAAATTTGGAATGGAAGAAATGATTTAACAGGTTGAGCGCAGGCTTTGCAGGAAGGAGGCACAGTGTGAATCCTTGTTACCACATTGTCCCTAAGCACTGCATGAAGTGATTCCCAGTACCAGGAGTAGCCCCAGATGATTGTTGGTATTCCCTTGAACTTCCTCAGAATTAAAGGAGACCAGCATCTGGCATCAAGAGCTGCTGGTCTAAGTGGGGTGGGGAAGAGACCACACAGCCATGCCTCAAGCCTGTGGCTGGTAAAACCTCAGCATCTGTAGCTAGGAAGGGGGCTTCCTGGACAGTGGGAGCACCATCAGGTCTCCCTAGCACTACATGTGTGGTGGTCTCTACCTCTCTGTGGTCCTTTGCATGCTTACTGTGGTACCATGAACCTGACCTCTCCTCAGGTTCACTGGGCTCTCCTGGCAAGGAGTTAGTGCTTAAATAGATACAGAAGCAGCAGCAAGTGGAGCTGAAGCTCGAGAAGGAGCCAAGGTGCTTGAGTAGCAGAAGGTATCAACACACAGACTGAACAAGGACAATAGTGCAGGGCATCACCCCAGAGACTAAGGAGATATGGGATATTGGGAAGCAAGAGCTGAGATCAACGCATTGTCTGGGGGTGATCAGAGTATAGAGAAGGTGGCATGTTCAGGAGACTTCTGAAGCAGGTGCTGGGAACTGACTTCAGCAAAAGAAAAGGAGTGAGTGGGACCAAGACATGAATCAGGCAGGACGAGTAGAAATGTGGTGTCAGCCTACATCAGCAGCCAAAGGGTTCCACAGAAAAGTGCTGTCATGAAGAAAGTCAGCCAAGAGGTGAGGCAGAGGGAGCAGCAGGAGTATGCATGTGTGGGTGGGAGTGGGGAACACAGCCACTCCCTCAGCCTTGACTTGAATGTCAGCACTGCTCTGTCTGCAGAAGTTTCTGTGATCAGTAGTGCACTTACAGACCAGTTGAGTCAGCCCCGGGATCCACAGGAAGGTGGATGTATGGTCCAGACCACTCTACATTCTTGAAGAAGCTTACACAGGCATCTCAGAATGGATAGAGGTGACAGGTAGACTAGAAATGCATGAAGGTCCTGAGGCCAGTTCAGTTTGAGGCAGATGCAAAGAGAACAGAGAAATGGAAATTCTTCTCACAGGCTGGGGCACTCTTGGGGAGAGGCAAAGACAGGCCTCTTCGGGTGAGATCAAAGAGGAGGCAGGAAAGACGGTGAGAATGAAGACCACAGAGGCCAGTGACCTGGAGATGTGAGTTTATGAAGGTGTCTGGGGGCTGAGTACATCTGAAGATGAGGAGGGATCTTCACACGAGGCAGAGTTCATAGTACAGAAGATGAAAAGATAATAGGAAGTTAGAAATCACTGATTGAAGAGATTCGAGATATCTTAATTTCTCAGAAAGAAGTGTTGAGAAGCTGGAATGATAGTATAGTGGATAAGGCACTTGCCTTGCATGTAGTTGGTTGGGGTTTGCTCCCGAGTTCTACTTATGCTTAGCCCTACCAGGAGAGATCCATGAGTGCAGAACCAGGAATAAACCCTGAACACTCCCAGGTGTGGATCCCAAATAAAGCTAAAGGCTGACTCTGAGATCATAAGAGACCCCAGCTTCCTTCCCCCCTCTTATATTCCTGACCTTCGACACAGTGTACAATTTAGAAAATGATTTTATTTACCCTCATGGTCCCAATTATTCAAGCATATTTTGGGAACAAGAGAGGTAGTATTGTGAGAAGGCACTTGCCTTGCCCTAGCTGACCCAGGTTTTATCCCTGGAACACCATTAAGTGCCTTGATCCCTGATAGAAGTGATCTCTGGATACAGAGCGAGAAGTAAGTTCTGAGAATGGTCAAATGTGACCAAAACAGCACAAAAAGGAGAAAGTGCTGGTAGACCTTTATCTGCAGTGAGGAGTGCCAGATGCTTGGGGTCTTGTATGGTGGTTGTGAGTGGTAATTAGATCTGTGATTTCTAGGGTCCTTTCAGAGCAATGAGAGGAGATGAGGAGTCGGGTGCAGAATAGATGATGGGAACTCAATATCTCCCGCACTTCTTGGGCCTCCCCCAGGAAGCCTCTTGGGGGTTGGAGAGGATGGTTTCTTGTTTTCATTGACAGAGAATGACAGAGGCTCTGGCATACCTGCTGACCCAGCCTGCTGTGTGCATGATCTGAGCCTTCCTGGCCTACTTTGTCTGGGTGCAGAGACCTTTGGCTCTGCCCGCACTCACCCTACAGATTGGTCCCTCCACTGTGCATTTCAGTAATTCCAAAACTACCGCTCAGCTTCCTCCTTGTTTGACTGGAACCATCTTATGTACAGATGGTCTATTTTGGTGCCCTAAGACTTTCGATTTCTGCTGTTACTCTCTGTATGGTCCTGGGCCAGTTCTGCTTTTTATCTGCCAATGCATCCTTTGGGCCCTTCCTGTGGTTGGTGCCTCAAGAAACAAAGATGCTTCTTGTAAGAATCTTGTGCATTTAGCTATAAATAAATCACAGAGGGGACTTCTCAAGCTTTGGTACATAACAGACTTTCCTCAGGCTTTAATGCCCTGTCCCCTAACCCTGGTCATGCTGAGCACTGTCCCAGCACCTCACCACTTCCTCTCCCCATGCCGGTTGTACTTTTTATATTCTGCAGCTTTTTCTTTCTCTAGAAAACCCTCTTCCCACTCTGCAACATGGGTGAACCCTGGGTATGGTTCACTAGGCAACAATCGTGGGTCCCCTGGTTTCAGGTAGAAGTTTCTGTCTGAGACCCGTTTGATGTCTTGAGATGTGTTCACACCCAGATTCTGTGACATATAACAGTGGTTTAATCTTATCATATCTTGGACCTGAGCCATGTCCTCATCACTTTGATGCCGTAAGAACACCTGTTTTTTCATCAGTGCTCCAGTAGCATAGAGTATAGCCAGGCAGTTGCTGAGCTATGTACTGGGGCCCCTTAGGATGCAGAGCATCCTCAGTCCAACATAGAAACTTTTCCCAGTGGCCCCACCTCCTGGCCCTGGGAGCCTCTGTGCTCTGTTCTCTGACTGTGATATGTTGGGTTTTCTTTTTTTTGGTGGGGGCCAACCATGATGATACTCAGGTCCCCTGTTGCTAAAGGTTGCCAGGACTACACTTGGCAGTGCTGGGTCAGCAGGGGTGAGGAACATGTATTGCCAGGGATGAGCCCAGAGCATGTCATGGGCAAGGCGTGTTACTCAAGCTGATGCCTGAATCTTAGTTTGACATTTTCACATTTCACCTTGAAATGATATCGTAGAGTCACTTGTCTGCTTTGTTTCCCTGAGCCCAATGCCCTCTAGATTATTGAAGTTCTCACAGTGGCAGAATTCCTTCTCTCATTGCTACGTGATGCCTTTATGCACACACACCTACATGTAGACACATACATTCAAGTGTCTCTTTCCAGTTCATGCATATACGCATGGGTCTGTTTTCAGTATAGTTACAGTCTATATATATATACACATATTCCAGTATATATGTATATATGTTGACACATACATACATTGAGTATGTTTTGGTCTATTGATATATTTGTACACATTGATGTATTTTTAGTCTGTAGACATATACACATGCTACTTCCAGTCTGTAGACATGCTCATACACACATGGCTTTTTTTCTATTCTCTTATATATACACATGGCTATATTTATAGTCATATCTACACATATGACTGTTTCTAGTCTATGCACATTACATGTATATACACACATGGCTATTTTTCTAAGCTATAGACATACTCTTGTTTACACATAGGAGTATATTTACAATCCATAGTAACTCATGTATGGACACATGGTTTGGCTCTTTTATATACCTCATCTTCTTTACTCATTCACCAGTACTTAGGTTGTCTGTGTGGCTGGACTATTCTAAATAATGTTTCAATGAACATAGGAAATTTCCCCCCCCACACACACACACACACTTTTTTTTTAACCAAAATTATACTAGAACTAGGAGGAATATGCAGAAATGTTATAGTGCTTTGCAGGCTGTGGAGAAGTTAGCAAACCTCTGGAGAGCAAAAAAATTCCTGGCTCATAAAACAAGAGAGAGTGGATCTCTTTAATTGGCTATATGAAATTATGTTTTAAATACAGGCTTTACATTTTTTCATGAGCACTTCCTCGCTAAATGCTCTTTGAAAGCATAATTAATGGCTGCATAATTGCTTGTCATTTGAATGTATCATAATTTATTTAATCACTTCTTATTATTAGACATTCACGTTTCTAATGTTTTTGATAGTATAAATTATGCGATGATTAACATCCTCATACATTAAGCTTTGCAGGCTACACTGATTATTTCCCTAGGATAAATTCCAAGAAGTTTAATTACTAGGTCACAGGGCAGTCACTCGTTCATAGTTCCTGATGCATCTTATAAAATTGTTTTTCACAGTGTGTGGTGCTCTTCATCTCACTGAATCCTAAATTATTACCATTTATGCTGTTTCTTTCAAACTCATGTTGTTTGGCACATAGTGACCGCTCAGCAATTATCCCTTGAGTTTATGGATGAGTTATTGATAAAATAGAGTCACATTAATTCACACCTTTTGGATCACTAAAAAAAAAAAATCACCACCTTTTAACATGCTATGTGGTCACTTCTGTTTCTCCTGCAAATTACTTGAAAATATGTTTTTACCATTTTTTCTGTTGGGATTCTTCTCTGCATAGTGATGTTGGGTTAAGGATAAAATTCCGCCTCAGTGTTTGTCATGACTTTTTGGTGGCAAAAGGAGGGAGCACCCAAGCAGTGCTCAGGGCCGCAGAGCCACTCCCAGTGAAACTCAGCCAGACTGTGAACCCAGACCAAGCAACCTGGAGAACACCTGGCTGGACCTGGCCACACTGTGAGGTGGTAGGGACTGGCTGTGCTGTGCTGTGGGATCAAGGGGACCTGGCCAAGTTATGAGTAACAGGGAGCAGATATGGAACATAAACTCCCATCCTTTGAATTCTACCTGTGGCCCTAACTCAGGAGCTTTTTTTGTGTTCTGGGTGATTTCTTGTTGATTACTGTTTTTTTCTCTCATGTCCAGTGATCTGGGTTTGCATTTGATTCTATCAGCTCTCTGTGTCATGGTGCAGAAATGTTTAAAAGACTCCTTTCCAGTGCTGATTCACATCTAATGAGAGTGTCAAGTTTGTGGAAACAGCAAGTTGGAGCAGGCTCATTGGAGTCATGTGAGTGTCATGGGGCACTTGGTTTCCTGAGTGAGTGTGAGCATCAATCAGGGCTGGACAGGGTGAGGAAAGCTGGGACCCCATTCTGGGTCCACTTAGCATGACTGCAGATATCTTTTTTTTTTTTTTTTGGTTTTTGGTTTTTGGGTCACACCCGGCAGTGCTCAGGGGTTACTCCTCGCTCCATGCTCAGAAATTGCTCCTGGCAGGCACGGGGGACCATATGGGGCACCGGGATTCGAACCGATGACCTTTTGCATGAAAGGCAAACGCCTTACCTCCATGCTATCTCCCGGGCCCCTGCAGATATCTTGAGGGAGCATTGCAAACTCTGGATCTCACTTTCCAGTATGTCTAAAGCAGCTTGACTGTTGAGCCTTGGGCTGGTGACATTGTATATGGAGAAGACTATCTACAAAGCCCCAGAGCCCCATAAGGAGTGATTCCTAAGCATTGAAGCAAAAGTACATCCTAAACAAGGCAACATCTTCGGCAAAAAAGCACCACAGATTTTTTACCAAATGGAACTTCTGTGGGATCATAAGGCCATCTCTCTTCTGAACTCACAAGACACTTTCTCTTTTTACATCTCATCAAGTACTGTGTAATTTTCCTTAAGATCCAAACTAATTTACCATTTACCTTAGTTCTCCATTCATTTCCAAATAACATTTTTCCTTATTTTTAACAGACATGCACACATTCTTCCAGAACCACACACACAGTTTCACTTACATACTTATATAGCTTAGAATTATCCTTTATTTCATATATGACATGGCCTCTTAATAAGTAGTAAATGACTAAATATTGATTCCCAGAAATCTTTGTAAAAAAGAAAGAAATATTCCTCACAAAAACTATATGCTTAAGCACAATCAGTTTAAATTCTGTAATCAGCCCTTATATATCTTTCACCAAGCAACAAGGAATCAGGATTATTGCCATTTATATGACCCCTCAAGTGCATGGTTAATTGGAGCTATAAAGCATGCAGTTCAGGAAAGAAATTAAAATTGGACGGTGTAATTGTTAGTTTGGCTAGGGATCTTGCAGCTTAGTCCAGTGGAAGCAATTATTTTCCTGCCTGACACTGCTGGTAGATATGTGTTTATCTCCTAGTGACAGTTATTAGAGGATCAGGGGTAAGTGAGTACAGAGAAGGCTTTGCCGACTTTTGCTCTGGCTGCAGCTGTGTCCATGGATTCTCATAGGGGAGCCT
>PVKC010031203.1:0-14596 GCA_004027635.1 Crocidura indochinensis
GGGGGGGGGTGCATATGCAGTGTTGGGTCAAACCAGGGCCAGTCACATGCAAGGCACATATCTTACTCAATACTATCTCTTCATTACCACACCCCCACCCTAAATACACAGATTGGATTTTTCCTGTCATGCTCTTATTTATGTACATTCTTCATATATTTTGAACAGCATTCCAGTAGTTAGGCTTAAGTTTTTTAAATTTGTATGTAAATGCTCCATAATGTATTTGGTTACTCCCAATTTTTTCACTACTACAGACAATCTTGAAAAATATAGATATTCTAGTGCTTGGGTATAAATGATAGATTTTAAGTGTGTAATTTGTGCCTCAAAATCATATTCATTGAAAATAGTTACAGATGCTACTACATTAATCTCCTAAGAATCTTTGTTTTTATTTTCATCACCAGCATGAAAGTGTCTGTTGGTTTACATCCTTGTGGTGACATCAATCTTCATTTTTGTTGAACTTATGGTTACAACCTTGTTTCTTATATTTATCTTCTTTGTTGCCGGGTGTGACCCAAATACCAAAAAAATAAATAAATAAATAAATAAAAGAAATAATAAAATAATGAGATAAAATAAGAAGGAAATGGTGACCAGGATAAAAAGACTGTCCATAGAATCGAAGTAACTGTTCACCCAACATCTGAAAAGGTGTTAATATCCAAGATTTGCAAGATAGGGCCCAGAGTTACATAGTACAGTGGGTCCATGGCGCTTACCCAGGTTCGATCCTTCGCATCCCATATTGTCCCCTAAGCCTACCAAGAGTAATTTCTGAGTTCATAACAAGAAAGTAACCCTTGAGCACCACTTAGTGTGGCCCAAAAGACCAAAAGAAAAAAAAAAGACACAAGAAAAAAACCCCAACCCCACGAATAAATGGGGAGAAGAGAGAAACAGATTTTCTCAAAGAAGAAATATAAATAGCCAAAAGGCACATGAAAAAATGTTCCACCTCATTAATCATCAGGGAGATGCAAATCAAAACAATGAGATACCACACCACAGAAACTGGCACATCAAAAAGAACAAGAACAACCAGTGTTGGCGTGGATATGGAGTGAAAGGGACTCTCATTCACTGCTGTTGGGAAAGTAGATTGGTACAACCTTTTGGAAAACAATATGGACATACCTAAAACTTCCCTACCCCCTGAAAAACCAACCCCCCCCCCAATTGCGCTTCCATTTTGATCCCACATTATAACTCCTAGGAATATGCCCCAAGGGACAGAAGAACACAATCAGGAAAGGAATCTGCACTCCTATATTCACTGAAGCACTATTCACTATATCTAGGATCTGGAAACAATTCAAGTTCCCAAGAACAGAATAGTAGATAAATTATGATACTAATCCAGTACACCACCAATGAATATTATGCAGCCATTAAGAAAAATGAAGTCATAAAATTTGCTTATAAATGGATAGACATGGAGGAGTAATATGCTGAATGAAATGAGAGGGAGACAGAATGATTGCATTCATTTGTGGGATATTTAAGAAAAAGAAAGTATGGTAATAATACTCGTACACCTATAAACTAGGGCCAGGAGGGCTAGTTCAAGGTAGGAATCTTGCCACAAAATGGGGGAGGGACGTGCAGTTAGACAGAGAAGGGAACATAACAACAATAGTTGGAAATGGTGAATATAGACAAGAACTGCATATTGAAAGGAGGTAATACAAATTACAGTGCCTAAAAGAAAAGGGGCAAAAAGAGGAAAGAAATGTGTGCCATGGAGCCAGACTTGGATTGGGAGTGGGGGAGGGATACTGGGGCCTTTGGTGTACTAAAGAAGTGTACACTGGTGAAGGATGAGTTTTGCAACATGAATGACTGAAAATAAGCCAGCAACAACATTAACATTGTAACTGCATAATTCACAGTGATTTAATAATAAAAAAATTTCATATATTCAGTGACTTTCTTTTGGGGCCACACCCTGGTGACACTCGGGTTACTTTTGCCTATGTGCTTAGAAGCTCCTGGCTGGGTGGGATGGGGGACCATATGGGACTCTGGGGATTAAACCAACATCCATCCTGGGTCATCCATGTTGCAAAGCAAACACGCTACCGCTGTGCTATCGCTCTGGCCCCCCTATTTAGTGGGTTTTGGTTGTTCATCTCTTTTGTTCAGGGCTCTGCTTAGAATTTTTTCTTTCCATATTATGTATTGGAAGATTTTCCTCCTAATTATTTGTGTATTAAATTCTTTTAAAAACTTTTGTTTTTAAATTAAAAAACATTTGTCGGGAGGTCTTTTCCACCACTGATATTATATATATAATTCTAAATAGATTATTTTTCTAATTTGAAAAACAATTATTTTTTAAAATTTTCATTTAATATATGCTTTATTAGAAGAGTGTCTTGTTTTGGGGGGGCCTAGGTTTTAGGAACACACCCAGTGGCACTTGGGTTATTCCTGACTCTGCTCTCAGAAATGGCTCCTGGCGAACCATATAAATGCTGGGTATCAAACCTGGGCTTGCTGCATTTGAGGCAAAATCCCTACCCACAGTAGTATTGCTCTGGCCCCTGGAAAACAGTATTTTTTTTTTTTATTTTTGGGCCACACCCGGTGATGCTCAGGGGTTGCTCTTGGCAATGTGCTCAGAGATCGCTCCTGACTTGGGGGACCATATGGGACACCGGGTGATCGAACCGTGGTCCGTCCAAGGCTAGCACAGGCAAGGCAGGCACCTTACCTTTAGCGCCACCGCCCGGCCCCGGCATAGTATTTTTTATATTTTCATGTACATGCATGAAAATAGTTTAAGTTAACATCAAAAGTTTAAGAGGTTTATTTTTTAAGGGTTAGAGTCAAAAGAGCACAGTGAAAACGGTGTTAGAGTAATGTTTGCATAGGCCTACCAAAATATGGGGGACATGGAAAGGAAAAGCCTTGATCTAAATACAAGGAGACCCTACCCCTGAAGTTTCCTGGCATAAGACCAACTCTAGGCTCCAGGCAATCTAGTTTATTCAATCCAAGTCATTGTCTGTAATACAGTTTTATTTTTCACACAGTCTATTGTTGGTATCAGGTTTCTGTATTGCAGATCCTGGAGTCTGCACATCCTCACACCATTTTTTTTTAATTTTTTTTGTTTGTTTTTGGGTCACACCTGGCAGTGCTCAGGGGTTACTCCTGGCTCCATGCTCAGAAACCGCTCCTGGCAGGCACGGGGGACCATATGGGGCACCGGGATTTGAACCGATGACCTTTTGCATGAAAGGCAAATGCCTTACCTCCATGCTATCTCCCGGGCCCCCCTCACACCATTTTTTTTTAAATCATGAAACATTGAAAGTTTTTGGCTCAGAGAGATAATTCAGGAAACTGCAGCACATCCTTAAAAAAAAAAGAAGCACAAATTAATTTTTTTGTTATTGTTGTTGCTTGTTTTTTTCTTTCCTGTGTTTTATTTTGTTGTTGTTGTTTTTTGTTTTGGTTTTTGGGCCACACCCAGTGATACTCAGGGGTTACTCCTGGCTATGAGCTCAGAAGTCTCCCCTGGCCTGGCCTGGGGGACCATATGGAGCACGGGGGATCGAACCGCGGTCATCCAAGGCTAGCGCGGTAAGGCAGGCACCTTACCTTCAGTGCCACCGCCGGGCCCCTTATTTTGTTTTTATTTCAGGACCGTGGCTATTGTTTGGTTGGTTGTTGTCATTATTGCTGCGGTGTTCTTAGTAAAAACTAAATTAAAACCATGTATCATATATGATGTAGTTGACCACACTATATTTGTTTCCAGGTAGATGGGAATAAAATTATTTTTTAAAGTACAGCAACAAGAAAATTTGTAAAAATTATTGTATTTTGTACCTGGAGAGATAGCATGGAGGAAAGTGTGGAGCCAGGAGTAACCCCTGAGCACTGCCACTGCCAGTGACCCAAAAACAAAACAAAACAACAAAAACCAAAAAAAATTATTTTATCTTGCAATGAAGTCATTAAGTCATTGTCAGAAGTTTTAATAAGTTCTTGTTAGTTCATTCTGTTAATTTTGTTTCTCAACATTTGTGTCTTTCAGATAAACATTGGCGGTGCAATTTGTATCTTCCTATGGGGTTGACAGTCTTTTAAAAAAAATTAAAGTTGTCGCACAGCTGCAAATGTAGTCCTGTGATCTAGGAATTAGATGCAACTTTTATGGGTGTGTTTTCAACTGCAAAGCCTTCCAAAAGTGCAAGAAGGTGTGGGGCTGGTGGGTCCTAGAGGGTGCATGTATCCACAGCCCCCTGAACTGCTAATGTAACAGCATGCATGATGCATGCATGTAGGGATACATGCTGGGAACTGGTGGAAGGAGGTCAACACTGGTGATGGGAATTGCCCTATTCACTGTCACTATGTACCTTAAATATAACTGAAAGACTTGTAATTCTCATGGATCTCAATAAAAATTATAAAAAAAATTTTAGCCTACTTACTTTATCATGAATATGTACTGATAGAAATATTTAATGAGTTATTTATTTGGTTGCATAATGAAAAAACGAATGTTAAATGATGACTAAATAAATTGAATTTCATTCTGCTTCTTTTCGAATGCACAAAGATAAAGAATATCCAAGAGCTGAGTTGCAAATTAATGGTTGCTATTTCTCAAGAAAACAGGTCTCCTTCATTCTATTATCCTACTACCCAGCTTTCCACTGATAATTATCCACTGAGGGGGCTGGAGAGATAGTATGGAGGTAGGGCGTTTGCTCTACATGTAATGGAAACTAAAAAACAGTGACAATATGGTGGTTTCCTTCTTTTCCTCTCATATGGTTTGTTTCCATGTACTTTAGAGGTAAGACTATACCAAGTCGGGGACTGGGTGGTGGCGCTGAAGGTGAGGTGCCTGCCTTGCCTGCGCTAGCCTAGGACGGACTGCGGTTCGATCCCCCGGTTCCCCATATGATCCCCCAAGCCAGGAGCCATCTCTGAGCGCATAGCCAGGAGTAACCCCTGAGCGTCACTGGGTGTGGCCCAAAAACAAACAAAAAAAAAGACTATACCAAGTCAATATAAATCTCACATCACATTCTCATAATTCCAAAGTCATTGAGATATTATATAAAACATATACAGGGACTATAGAGATAGTATAGCAGATAGAACATTTATCTTGCATTCAAAATCAGGTTAGATCCTTGACATCTCATGGTTCCTTGAACTTGTCAAGAGTGATCCCTGAGTGCAGACACAGAAAAATAGCCCTAGCACGACTGTGTGGCTCCAAAACATGCATATACATATATATGTATATATACATACACACAACCAGCTACAAAGGAAACAATTCCAGGAACCAGAGATAGTACAGACATTAAGATACTAGGACACAACTGACCTTTGAGGCCACTGACACCATATGAACACCTCCAGATGTAGGGCAAACTCATTAAGATGGGAATTGAAGTAACGTTCCTCAAGATAGTCAAAGGCTGAGAAATAACTACACCAACAACTAGCATGACAATGTTAATGAGTGAAATAGAGGAATGGCTAAAGAAACCGTGGCACTTAAACACAATCGAATATTATGCAGCCATCAGGAGAGATGAAATTTTCCTATTCAGAGATGTACATGCTGAGGAAAATAGAGACACAGAATAATCTCACTCATCTATGAAAAAACAAAAACAGAGCCCGGAGAGATAGCACAGCGGTGATTGCCTTGCAAGCAGCTGATCCAGGACCAAAAAATGGTTGGTTCAAATCCCGGTGTCCCATATGGTCCCCCGTGCCTGCCAGGAGCTATTTCTGAGCAGACAGCCAGGAGTAACCCCTGAGCACCGCTGGGTGTGGCCCAAAAACAAAAACAGAAACAAAAGACATTGTAATAATGCCCAGAGACAATAGAGATGAGGGCTGGTAGGACTTGTTTATGATATGAGGCTCACCATAAAGAGTGCAGTTAGAGAAATAACTACACTGACAACTGTGGTGACAATGTCAATGAGTGAGACAAGTAGAATGCCTGTCTCAAATATAGGCAGGGATGGGGATGGGGGAGAAGGACTTATTGGTGGTGGGAATGTTGCACTGTTGAAGGGGGGGTGCTCTTTTTATGACTGAAACCCAACTACAAGAATGTAATCACGGTGTTTTAAGATATTATTAAAATTTTTTTGTTTTGGGACTACATCTAGTGACACTCAGGGGTTACTGCTGGCTTGTGGGACCATATGGGATGCCAGGAGATTGAACCGTGGTTCCTACTAGGTTAGTGCATAGCAAGGCAAATGCCCTACTGCTTGCACCACCTGCTCTGGTCCCTTATTAAACATTTTTTTTAAAAAAGAAAATGAAATATACTTTGAAGAAATGTAAACTTATTTTAAGGGGGAAAAAAGACAGTCAAAGACATTTACAAGTCCGTAGCAAACATATTCAGGGGGAAAAGCTAAAAGCCTTTCCTCTAAGTTCAGGTACAAGACAAGGTTGCCCAGGCTCACCAGTTCTATTCAATATAGCATGGGAGAGCAGGATGAAAACTGGAGACATTGGTGATGAGAAGTATGCACTGGTGAAGAAATGAACAGTTTACTAACTACCTCACAGTGATTAAATTAAAAATGATTATTAAAAGATAAGTTGTTTATTGTGAGTGTACTTCTGGGTCTTGAACCATACCAAAGTAGCTTCTGTTAATATTTTGTCAGCTGCCCTTAAACTGTACCTTGTTTAAATTCTGGAGGAACTGGAAACGAATGTGGTTACTATACCTACACATATACAAGAGATCCTCCAGTAAAAAAAAAAAAACAACTCAGAGACATGAAGTGACAGGTTTGGTTGTTTTTTTTTTTTTTGGGGGGGGGGTAGTATTTCTGCCACTAGGATGAGAGAAGAGAAAGAGGGAGAGAGAAAAGAGAGGTAGGGAGAGGGAGAGGGAAAGGGGGAAGGAGAAAGGAGTAAGGGAGAGGGATAGAGGGGGAGGGGGAAGGAGAAAGGGAGAGAAGTGGAGGAAGAGAGGAGGTGGGAGTGGGAGAGAGGGAGGGAGAGGGGGAGTAAGAGACCTCAAGTTTGTTAAGTGTTATATGTTGCCCCGCATCATTTCAGGAATAGCTATGTTGTCCTAGCCATTCTAGAGGGCTACTGGAAACATAAGCTTATACAGGTCTACTGTTCTTTTCCCAGTTTTTCTTATTATAGTCACTGATTTTTTTTGGTTTTGTTTGGTTTTTGGGTCACACCTGGCGGCACTTGGATTGCTCCTGACTCTGTGCTCAGAAATCGCTCCTGTCAGGCATGGGGGACCATATGGGATGCTGAGATTTGAACCACCATTCATCCTGAATTGGCTGCATACAGAGCAAACACCCTACTGCTGTGCTGTCTCTCCAGCCCCATATATATTCACTGATTTTTAACTCTTTTGACATATGATAAATCATAACTTGGCATAACTACTTCCTGGAGTTTGTGTATCATTTAGCTGGGGAGTGGTCATAAATTGACAAAACATGTTTAGAGTTTTTTATATATTTTTTTTTTGAAGTGTAAATAAAGTTTTATTTAAATCAACCACCCTGCATGCAGTTTTCGTCTTCCTTCACTCTGGGATGCCTAGAGAGAGCAGAGCAGCTTTTTAGGCAGGAGCGGATGTGTGGTGAGGGCAGCACATGTAGCCCCGCAGAACAAACAGCTGCTCCCTGAGTTTTTATATTTTTAATGAAAATGCAGTAAAGACCTATGTGCCCTGCAGTGTTTAAAATACTACCTGGTCGGGGCCCGGGAGAAAGCATGGAGGTAAGGCGTTCGCCTTTCATGCAAAAGGTCATTGGTTCGAATCCCGGTGCCCCATATGGTCCCCCGTGCCTGCCAGGAGCGGTTTCTGAGCATGGAGCCAGGAGTAACCCCTGAGCACTGCCGGGTGTGACCCCCCAAAAAAAAACTACTACCTGGTCTTTTTATTTTATTTTTTATTTAAAATTTTTCTCTAGATGGTCTTTTACAGGAAATAAATGGCCAACTCATTGAAAATTATAGCAATTATATGTATGTGCATATATATAGTGTATATATACACACTTGTATTTTGAGTCAACTTTGGATCATGGTAAGTTTGGGGATAGTGGTGAATTCAGGAGAAAATGAAATAGAAGGAAAGAAAGAATTTGCCGGGAGCCGGGAAGTGGCGCAGGAGGTAAGGTGCCTGCTACCTTGCCTAGGACGGACCACGGTTCGATCCCCCGGTTCCCATATGGTCCCCCGTGCCTGCCAGGAGCGACTTCTGAGCACGTAGCCAGGAGTAACCCCTGAGTGTCACTGGGTGTGGCCCAAAAACCAAAAAAAAAAAAAAAAAAAAAAAGAATTTGCCACATTTCCATTTGAAAAATGTATCTTAAATACATTTTAAGGGCCGGAGAGATAGCATGGAGGTAGGGCATTTGCCTGGCATGCAGAAGGACAGTGGTTTGAATCCTGGCATCCCATATGGTTCCCCAAGCGGCCAGGAGCGATTTCTGAGAATAGAGCCAGGAGTAAACCCTGAGCGCTGCCAAGTGTGACCCAAAAACCAAGGGGAAAAATGTATTTAGGATGGAAAGTCGACTTTGAGAAATGAATAAAAAGGGTTCTCTCCAGCTTATGACCTCAACTGCTTCAAACTCAGTTTTACCAGGCCTTGGTAAATAAGTTGCCTAAGATGAGATTAAATTCACATATACTTAAGAATCCACTCTGTAGGAAGTATTCTAGTACCTTTCCTCTTTTGATATTGAAAGTTAATTCTATAAACTTTAAGACAAAGGCAATGTTATACAGTCCAGAAACATACCATGTTTCACTCTTTGGTTTTTTGAATCATTAAATTAGGTGAGACTAGGTCAACTAGTAAAAGGGGAAATGTGCTTTCCCAAAATTCATCTAACTAGCTCCTGCTTTTTCATACACTAAGTCTACCTACTTTGATTTCATTTTTTTATGCTGGGGATAAATCACAAAACCCACCTTTCCTACAATATAGGCAGTATAATACATATATACTATATGTAGGCAGTATATGTACATACACATAATTATTTAGTTTTTGTATACTGATAATCTTGACATTTTATGGTAATTAAAATGTATTAAGATCATAAGTGGGGCCCAGGAGATAGTATGGAGGTAAGGCGTTTGCCTTTCATGCAAAAGGTCATTGGTTCGAATCCTGGTGCCCCATATGGTCCCCCGTGCCCGCCAGGAGCAATTTCTGAGCATGGAGCCAGGAGTAACCCCTGAGCACTGCCGGGTGTGACCCAAAAAACCAAAAAAAAAGATAAGTAACCAAAAAGTTTTTTAATTTTTTTAAATAAAGAATTTTATTTTTGGCTTTTTGGGGCCATGCCCGGCAGCACTCGGGTTACTCCTGGCTCTGTGCTTAGAAGTCACTCCTGGCAGGTTTGGGGAACCTGAGGTGCTGGGCATTGAACCTGGGTCCATCCCAGGTTAGCCACATACAAGGCAAACACCTTACCACTGTGCTTTCACTCTGGCCCCGGTTTTTAAAATGTGTTGTAATGATAAAAGTTGTGAAACCAGGATTCTCCAGGCTCCCAGGGCCACATGTCAATCATCTCCACTAAACTCCAGGGTAAGGTTGGCACTCATAGGAACTCCCAGTCCATTAACAGGGAACCTGAAACTATCATACCCACCCACAATATGCAAAAAACAATGAGGAAACTACAGAGGACACCTGCAACTGGGGATATGGAGAGAAACCTAGGCAGATTTCCAAGCTCATCTAAACATCTGAGCTTTGTAGATGAGGACCTAAAATCAATGCTTAGTCTCTAACCAGCAAAATTAAGCAGTCAATAGATGCATAATTCAACCAACTCAAAGAACTTTTTCAGAAGATGAGAGAATTCATACAAATGAAATTGAAAGAACTAAAGAACACTTTAACAAGACTTAGCAGAATCACAGGTGGAGAGAACCATATAGACAAACTTGAGAAATTTATAGGCCAGATTTGATAAGTCAAAAAAAGGAAAGGAGGACAAAAATGATGAAAGAGGGCCAGAAAGCTAGCATGGAGGTAAGGTGTTTGCCTTTCATGCAGAAGGTCATCGGTTCGAATCCCGGCATCCCATATGGTCCCCTGAGTCTGCCAGGAGAGATTTCTGAGCATGAAGCCAGGAGTAACCCCTGAGTGCTGCTGGGTGTAACCCAAAAACAATAAAAAAAATGATGAAAGAAAATGTAGGATAGCTAATGAACAAAGACAAGAGAAATCATCTCTGAATTATAGAAATACTAGAACAGGAGGAAGAAAGGAAAGGGCAAGAGCAAGCAGTGAGAGAGCTAATAGCAGAGAACTTTACCACTCTCTGGAAAGAGGCCGCTAGGCAAATCCAGGAGGCAGAAAAGAATGCTAAACAAAATAGAGCCTACCAGAACAACACCAAAACATATAGTAATCCAAATGGTGAAAAAACAGATGGACTCCTTAAGTATAAAAGAAAGAACTTAAGAATCAAACCAGATATCCTCTATGAATGATTCAGTAAAGAAAAGAGTGGAATGACATATTCAAACTACTGAATGAAAAAAATGTCAAACTAGAGTCCACTACTCAGCAAACCTCTCATTTATATGGGAAAGAAAGATTCTCAGACAAAAAAGAACTTGCAACATTTGCACTAACCAAACCAACTCTAAATGAACTAATCAAAGGTCAGCTTATATAAACCAAATATCCTGTTGTAACAGCAACAACCCTACACAATATAATGACACAACAGCTTTTTAGATCACCTTTTAGGAGATGTCTAACAAAAATTCACGAACATAACCATACTAAGCATCCAATCAAACCACAATGCCACAGAGGTCAAGAGGGATTGTAAAAAGAGGATGTGTAGGGCCCAGAGAGATAGTACAGCGGTGTTTGCCTTGCAAGCAGCCGATCCAGGACCAAAGGTGGTTGGTTTGAATCCCAGTGTCCCATATGGTCCCCCGTGCCTGCCAGGAGCGATTTCTGAGCATGGAGCCAGGAGTAATCCCTGAGCACTGCCGGGTGTGGCCCAAAAGCCAATAAATAAATAAATAAAAAAGAGGATGTGTAGAAACTAATACCTGGAAACTACACAACATGCTGTCCAATAACAGCTGGATCAAAGAGGAAATTAAGGAAGAAATAAAGATTCCTTGAGAGTAATGATAACAACCAATTACCAAAATCTATGGAACACAGCAAAAGCAGTAATTAGGGGAAACACATAGTGACGCTGATACAGGCCTACATAAAGAAAGTAAAAAAAGATAAAAAAAAACACACCTGGAAAATTTAACAAAGGAACACAAATATAGGTAGAAAGAGATAACAAAATACAGTGCAGGAATCAGTGTTATACATTCTGCCATTGTATTAATGACTTCGTTGGAGATAACAATACTTTTCAAAAATGTGCTTGTTACTATACTTTTTTAATTTTAAAACTTTTCTTTTTTTTCAATAACAAAGAAAACAATAGATTTTGAAGACTAATTCTTGTTATCAAGCAAATTACCTGCTGTACAGTTGATAGAAAACAAAATTTGTAAAATTAAGCACATGCATTGAGACAAGTTTAATTTCTTTATTGTAGTGATCCTGACATTTGGTAGGGAAGAAGGATAGGATCCATTTGGGGATCTAATAAAATGTAAGATCTTTTTCCCCAGGAGAAAAAAAAAACACTTTATGTTTAATACAGGGAACTCTTGATCTGCCAAGAATAATAATTGCAAAGCAATAGCGAATAATAGTTTTTATGCAAATGGACTTGAAAAATACGATTTTCAAATAAATCAAAGCCTGAAGAGTCAGTGAACTATTGCTTGAAATCCCCAGCAGCAAACTTGTTCTCACCCTGCCAAAGCTATGCCTACTGCCTGTATCATCCAGAATCACCATTTTTCCAGTGGCCCTGCCTCATTGCCTTTCACAGTTCATTTCAGGGACACTAATCTGACCAAACTATAGGAGCACAACAGTTTAACAGAATGGACAGTTAACAACAGGAGCTTACTAAACATTCTGCCATTGTATTAATGACTTCATAAGAGATACAATACTTTTCAAAAATGTGCTTGTTACTGTACTTTTTTTATTTTTAATTTTAAAACCTTTCATTTTTTCAATAACTTTGCTTTTAATTCTCTGGAAACAAATTTATTATGACCAACTATGTTGGTACATTTCCTTCAAATAAAGTAAAAAATGTGATAAAAAGGTAAAAATTGAACTTAATAGTTAACCACACCATTAATATAAAAATTTTAATACTTGGGGCCGGGTGGTGGCGCTGGAGGTAAGGTGCCTGCACTAACCTAGGACAGACCGCGGTTCGATCCCCGGGTTCCCCATATGGTCCCCCGTGCCTGCCAGGAGCGACTTCTGAGCAAATAGTCAGGAGTAACCCCTGAGCGTCACCGGGTATGACCCAAAAACCAAAAAAAAAAAAAAAAAAAAAAAGACATTCCAGGCTTTATTTGCAATTCAACACTTGAATGTAGGAGAAACTGAGATCTGAGATAGTGAAGATACATTATTCATTGCCCTTGCTTTTTGCCTGGTAAGTTATTTTCCTTATCTCTCAAGTGAAAACTGCAGCTCAGTGAAGTTAAATAAGATTTAATGGGCCCAAGATAACATTTGAATCTGCAGTTTCTGATTTCAAAACATGCTTCACAAAAGAGTCTGCAATAAGATCAGTATTAAGTAAGGGTCTATGGAGATGTTATAGGGGTTAAGGTGCTTGCTTTGCAATGGAACTGACCCAAGTTCAATCCCCAGCACTGTATGATCTGATACCACCAGTTGTTCCCCACACCTTAGTATTAAGTAGGGAAAGAGGAACCATATGAAATGAGCAGTAAAGAGACTGATTTGGAGGAGCTATTAAGGGGAGGGTTTTTTGTTTGTTTGTTTGTTTTTGGGTCACACCCTGCTGCGCTCGGGTTACTCCTGGCTCTACACTCAGAAATTGCTCCTGGCAGGCTCAGAGGACCGACCATAGGGATGCTGTGCTTCCAACCACCATCCTTCTGCAGGCAAGGCATACACCCTACCTCCATGATATCTGGCCCCAAGGGAAGGTTGTTTTTTTTTTTTGGGGGGGGGGTCACACAGCAGCGCTTGGGGTCACTCCTGGCTCTATGCTCAGAAATCGCCCCTGGTAGGCACAGTGAACCATATACGGAAGCCGGGATTTGAACCACCGTCCTCCTGCATGAAAGGCAAACACTACCTCCATGCTATCTTTCCAGCCCGTTTTTTTTTTTTATGAAAAAGTCACCTCTTCATTATAGTTTGTCACATATTTTCAGTGGTTATTAACCTTCATGATTTTTGTATAGTTATGACAGTATCAAAGAGTAAATGAATTTTATTAAGCTGGTAGAATTGGAAGAAGGCCCTCAGCGCTAGCTGGAATTTGTAAATTGTGAGAGTGAACATCATTAGCAAGGGAAAGTGCTGCCTACAATTATCATGTTCAGTTCCCTGCCTAGTTGAGCCAAAGGGTGAAAGTGTTCACATAGTTTATGATATCACTGGCAGTCTAGGGTAGTGAGCCCTACACCTAAACTCTGTCATAGTAAGGGGCCCAACTCCACAGCTCCTGAACTGCACACAACCAGACCATTCCAAGGAGTTCAGTCACTGAGTTCTAAGGCTTTTTTTGAAATGGGGGCAAATGCCCCTCCCTTCTGGCTAGGACTGACAGCCTTCATCCACACTTTGCCCTACAAGGGGACCATTTCAACAACTTCTAAAGTCTGGGGTCACATAAGTGGCCATGCAATAGCACCTCCTAATTTTACATTACTAACAGCATAGTAGAAACATGGCAAACCAAATGGGAAAAATTTGCATAGAAGACCACCAAGTTCAATGAGTGAAAAATAAGAAAATAGAGGGCCCAAACAGCACCAATCAGTTCAGTCAATTTTCACTGAGTGACAGCATAGTGAGGATGTTTAATAAGATCAAAGAAATAATTGCAAATCCAACAATGCTGAAATGAGAAAACTACACATGAAAGGTGTGAAGGTGATTTAACAAAGAAAATAAGGGACAAGCAATATACAGTGGGTAGAGTAGGGCAGGGCATCTGCCTTGCATGCATTTGACTGAAGTTCGATTCCTGGCATCCTATATAATCTGAGTCCACCAGAGCACAGAGCTAGAAAGTAACCCCTGAGCACTGTCACTCCCAAATAAAATAAAAATAAAATAGAGGGGGCTGGAGACATAGCACAAAGGGTAATGTGTTTGCCTTGTACAGGACTGACCAGGGTTCAATCCCTTCCATCCCATATGGTTCCTAAATCCTGCCAGGAGTGCTTCATGAACACAGAGCCAGGACACATGAACACAGAGCCCTGAGCATTGCCAAGTGTGGCCCAAAAACCAAGAAAAGAAAGGAGGGAAGAAGGAAGGAAGGAAATAGATCTGAGCAGATTAACAACAGATGAGCAAAAGATCACAGAGCTCCAAAATGAAATGAAGGAAAACAGCAAGAAAACAACAGAACAGTATACCAAAGAACTCCAGTATAATTTCAAGAGGAAAAATGTAAGAATCAGTGAAGTTCCTGAA
>PVKC010031204.1:0-14598 GCA_004027635.1 Crocidura indochinensis
AAAATTCAATACAAAAATCCCTTCCTCACACCTATATTTATTGCAGCACTATTCACAATAGCCAGGCTCTGGAAACAACCAAGATGCCCTTCAACAGACGAATGGCTAAAGAAACTGTGGTACATATACACAATGGAATATTATGCAGCCATCAGGAGAGATGAAGTCATGAAGCTTTCCTATACATGGATGTAAATGGAATCTGCCATGCTGAGTGAAATAAGTCAGAGAGAGAGAGAGAGAGACATAGAATAGTCTCACTCATATATGGATTTTAAAGAAAATAAAAGTCATTTTAGCAACAATCAACAGAGACAATGAGAGGGGGACTGGGACTTCCAGCTCACTTCATGAAGCTCACCACAAAGAGTGGTGAGTGCAGTTATAGAAATAACTACGGGGCCCGGGAAATAGTATGGAGGTAAGGCGTTTGCCTTTCATGCAAAAGGTCATCGGTTCGAATCCCGGTGCCCCATATGGTCCCCCGTGCCTGCCAGGAGCAGTTTCTGAGCATGGAGCCAGGATTAACCCCTGAGCACTGCTGGGTGTGACCCAAAAAAACCAAAAACAAAACAAAAAAACCAAACAAACAAACAAAAAAAGAAATAACTACACAGAGAACTACCATAAGCATGTGAATGACTGAGGGAACTGGAAAGCCTGTCTAGTGTACAGGTGTGGGTAGGGTGGAAGGGAGACAGACTTGGGACATTGGTGGTGGGAATGTTGCACTGGTGAAGGGGGTGTTCTTTACATGACCGAAACCTAATCACAATCATATATGTAATCAAATTGTTTAAATAAAAAAAGGATGTGTATCCAACAAAGTAACAAATTTTTGAAGGAATAACCTTTCTGTCTTCAGAAATGTTTTAATAATATCTTTTTTCATTCTGTGCAAAGAAATAGTGTCCTGCATAGAAGGAAATGGAATTAATGAAGACGGATATTACTATAAAATAGAATAAGCTCGTCTAAATTTATTGATTTGAAAAAAAAAGAAAAACTGAAATGTCTACTTTAAGACAAGACTGACCAACAGACACACCAAACCACTACAAAGAGATGGCATTAAATTCCATGACAATTATCTCTCTCAATATCAATGAACTAAATGCACCAGTTAAGAGACAGAGAGTGGCTAAATGGATCCAGAATCAATCCAACCTTATACTGCCTACAAGAAACACATCTGAATACTCAGAACAAACATAGACTGTAAATCAAAGGCTGGAGGAAAATCATCCAAGCAAACAACGCCTTAAAAAAAAACTGGAGTGGCCATACTAATATCAGATGGCACAGACTTTAGTCTCAGAAAGTTGTAAGGAACAAAGATGAACATTTTGTACTTATCCAGGGATATATCAACAGTGAGAAGCTGCGCTTATAAACATATGCGCACCCAATGAAGAACCAACAAAGTGTTTAATACAGTTGTTGACAAATCTTAAAAAAGATATCAATAACAACACAATAATTGTGGGAGACCTCAGGGAGACCTCAATACTACCCTGTCACCCCTTGATAGGTCTACCAGACTGAAACCCAACAAAAATATTCTAGCTCTGAAAAGAGAAATGGAAGAAAGTGAATTAGTAGATATATATTAAACAGCTTAGAACTGAACAACCAGTAGGTCAGAGATAAAATCAAAGAGGAAATCAAAACATTCTTGCAAACAAATGACAATAAAGACACATATTATCAAAATTTATGGACACAGCAAAAACTATACTGAGAGGAAAAAGTACTGGCTCACAATTTGAAGCTCATCACAAAGAGTGGTGAACTCTGTTAGGAAAATAACTACACTAACAACTAACATGACAATGTTAAAGAATGAGAGAAGTAGAATGCCTGTTGTGAATACAGGCAGGGGTGAGGGAGGAGTGGCATTGGTGGTGGGAATGTTGTACTGGTGATGGGGCTATTCTGTTTATTATAGAAACCCAACTACAAATGTGCTTGTAATCATGGTGCTAAAATAAAGATTTATATTAAAAATCAAATAAATTAAATCCTAAAAAATAATGTCTGTATTTAAACACCATGGTTACAGAAATGTTCATAGTTGGGTTTTAGTCATCCATGTATTCCACTCTTCACTAATGTAATTTTCCCACCACCAATTAAACTAAGATTATTAATTGGAATGGATCTTTCCAAGTTCTCTGATCATTTAAAGTACCATATAATGGGTATTAACTTAAATGAGAATAATAATAGTTTACAGGTGTTTTATCTTAAAGAAAATTACTTTTCTGAAAATTCTCAAAAAGTATTTCTCTTTTCTCTATAAAAATAACTCACTAAATGGGGCCAGCCAGGTGGCGCTAGAGGTAAGGTGTCTACCTTGCAAGCACTAGCCAAGGAAGGACTGCGGTTCGATCTCCCCGGCGTCCCACATGGTCCCCCCAAGCCAGGGGCAATTTCTGAGCGCTTAGCCAGTAGTAACCCCTGAGCATCAAATGGGTGTGGCCTACAAAAGCAAAAATAAATAAATAACTCGCTAAAAAGTGGATGTATGATTAGAATTTATTGGAAACCATATATCAACTATGTGGAAAAGCTTCCTGGAGAGTTGGACAAAGCATGAAAGATATATAAACAAGAAAGAAATAATAAAGTCCTGTTTTAAGTCACAAGTAAAGTTTACCCTGATACTTGTTATTTACATAAACTAGTAAATTTTGAGTACTTTAAATTGAGTTAGAAAAAGTTTGTATGGGGGCCGGGCGGTGGCACTGGAGATAAAGTGCCTGTGCTAACCTAGGACGGACCGCAGTTCGATCCCCCAGTTCCCCATATGGTCCCCCGTGCCTACCAGGAGCGACTTCTGAGCGAATAGCCAGGAGTAACCCCTGAGCATCACCGGGTGTGGCCCAAAAACCAAAAAAAAAAAAAAAGTTTACTTTTTTTTGTATATTTTGAATTAGAGTATCTGGGTTTTTTCTTTTAATATAAAATGTCTCTGTATATTCAGGTCATTCGAGCTACATACAGAACTCTTGTATTCTCATAATTTTTTTTTTGTTTTTTCGGGGAACCACACCCAGCAACACTCAGAGTTTATTCTTGGCTCCATGCTCAGAAATTATCCTTGCAGACCTGGGTACCATGTGGGATGCCAGAAATTAAACCTAGGTCAATCGTATGCAAGGCAAATGCCTTAGGTGCTGTGCTATTCGTCCAGACCCTGTGTCCTCACATTTATGAAAGAATATTTAGAGAGAAATGAGTGCAAGAATTAATTTGTGTGCTGGAGAGAGAATAGGTAGGAGGCAAGACCATTGCATGCATCAGAAATTTAGAAGGGGAGTGTAGAATTACATATTAATTATAGAGTCCAATATGGTGGTGGATGGTGATGCCTTTCTCTGGTGCCAGCCTGGGCCAGAGCACCTGCAGCCCCTTTCAACCATCGGGTCTGCAGGTTCAGGGTAGAGGCAAGGAAATGACCCACAGGCAATCAAGTTCAGGAGACATCAGCTTTATTCAAGGCCCTAGCCATCAAGAATGGCTTCTAAACAAAACCTTTTAAGCAGGCTCCATAAGCAGCTCTTCATTTCAATTATTCTCTCTTTTCCCTCCATGCTGACAACCAAGGCTTCTTGCAGACTCCCTCTCTGAATCTCCTCTCTGCCCCTGAGGCAACCTTTTTCTTTCCCCTTCCAAAGACCTCTCCCAGAAACGGGCTGGTCTTACCATCAGGCAAGATTACACAGGAAGATGGTGGATAGATTGATTTGGGGAGTAAGCAGAGATGAACAAGAGTAAATGGGTATAAGTCAGGGCCTCATGCAGAGGGATAGTCTACAGGGCCAACAATACTGTAAACATGAGATCCAAACCAAGACAACTAAGCTTAAAAATGTGCCTGTCCCCTGAGCACTGCCGGGTGTAACCCCAAAACCACAAAAAAACAAAAATGTGCCTGTCGGGCCAGAGAGATAGCACAGTGGTGTTTGCCTTGCAAGCAGCCGATCCAGGACCTAAGGTCTTGGTTCGAATCCCGGCGACCCATATGGTCCCCCGTGCCTGCCAGGAGCTATTTTTGAACAGATAGCCAGGAGTAAACCGCTGAATGCCACCTGGTGTCCCCAAAAACCAAAAAAAAAAAAAAAGTTCCTGTTAAGGACGAAGGCTGAGGGATAAGAATGAATCTGGGGACACTGGTGCAAAGAAGTTGACATTAGTGGTGGTATTGGTTCTAGAAAATTATATGCTTGAAACTCAACTATGAATAACTTCGTAAATCATAGAAGGAAGAAAGAAGAAAGGAAGGAAGGAAGACATGGCAAAAATTAATTCTGGAATTTATTTTGATATCCACAGAAAAACTAAAAATGTTTTTGAAGAAAGAGAATGTAGAAGAGATTATATAGTATCTCAAAACCACATGAAAAATTAATATTAAATACACTGCAAGCCTAATTATGAGTTAAAATTGAAACTTCCTAAAGCAAATGTAAAAGAAAATCTTTTCAACCCTGAGGTAGGCAAAGTTTTCATAAATATAACACTAAAAGAAAAATACATGTAAGAAAAATGAATAAATCAAGCTTTACCCAAACTAAATTTTTTCTCCACAATACAGCATTAATGGAATAGAAAAATCAGGCTACAGGTTAACAACAGACAATATTTGCAAGTGTAATCATTGCTAAGGGAGCTTAATCTAGCATGTGTAATGATTTTATAATCTACAATATAAAGTCAATAGTAAAATGCAAATTAAATAGGCCAAAAGACATAAAATAGATATTTCACTAAAATGATAAACATGTGGCTAATAATCACATGAAAAGATGATAAACAATATGCATCATTATATATAATATTAAAATATATGAACAATAATAGTGACATTAGGTGTCGCTCCTAATAACAGAGCTAAGTATACTTGAATACTACTAGCTGTAGCCCAAAGACAGCACTCACCACCCCACCATTTTATCCTTAACATTTTTTATTGTGGTAACTTTGGTTTATAAGTATATAATTCAGTTTATATGCTTTAGAGATACCATGTTACCACGCGATGGCCACTATTGAAGTGCCAATATTTTTCCTCCTACAGTTTAATTGACCCCTTTCAGCCCACTCCTCCATCTTAATGCTCTCAGTTCTCTAGTTAACAAATATTAACCCTTCTCTTGCTTTATTTGTTTCTTTCTGTAACACAATAAGCGAGATAATCTGCTACTTGCCTTTCTCCTTCTGATTTATTCACTTAGCATGATCCCCTCTACATCTATTTCCATTGTTGTAAATGGCTCTTGGGCTTTTGCCAGGTTTTTGCTATTGTAATTATTGCTCCAATAAACTTTTTAGATATGCAAATGCCTTTTAAAATTAGCTTTGTGTGTGTTCTCAGTCTAGATATCTAACAGTGGATTGCTGAATCAGATGGCTGTTCTGTTTATAATTTTTGAAAAATTTTCTATTGTTTTCCATAGAATCTGGAACAATTTACAATCCCACCAACAGTGAATAGGGGATAAATAAGAAATTTCTAATAGTTACAATTGTTTAAGAATGAAATAATGAAGCCTCATTAGAAGGTCATGATTTCTTCATCACGGAAAGTTTGTGAGTATATGTTAACCAACCATAATGACAAAGATATTATGAAATTTTAGATAAATACATAAAAAGATGATTGAACTAAAACATCTTTAAGGCTTTATTCAATATTTAAGACTGATGTTTACAGTCCAAACAAACATGAAAATTAGTGTACAGTTGACCAGAATTAAAGGCAGCTTCAACAACTGGGGAATATTAGGTTTCATTCAGTCTAACCCACTTTTCTCTTTTTAATTATCAGCTTTCATTGTTCTTTCTTTCAGTGTTTTATTTTATTTTATTTTATTGGTTTTAGGGCCATACACAATATGGCTCAGGGATTATTCTTGGCTCTGCACTCAGGGATCACTCTCAGAGGGGTTCAGCGTACCATATGTGGTGCTAGGGATTGAACCCAGATGCGCCATGTATAAGGTAACTGTACATCTACTCACTGTGCTATCACTCTTCACTCCAACACCTTTCATTATGTTAAATATATTTTATGTATATACACAGATATTTATATTTCTAACACTGTTTATTTGTGGATATTAGGACATCACAATGTCCTAAATGTCTAGTAATTTTAAATAGATGCTCACTGTGAAATATAAATAATACGAGAGACTTTAATATAGAAAAAATTATTTATAGCATTTTTATAAAACATTTTGGTTTGGGGAACTTTGTTCCAACTTTATTATAGTTGTTTCTCTGAATGCTTCTCTTTATATTTGAATTTGTACTTCTTTTCTTTCCATATTCATAATGGCAGAATTTAAATCAATACAGTAAAGATGGTAGTATAAAAAATTGAAGAGCCAGGAAACAAACATACAAAGATAAAAAGTAAAAAGATGAATTTAAAGACAATAGGCAACTATCAGAGCCACTGAGGCAGACATACCGGGGAGGTAGACCACAGCCCCTGTACTCTGATATTACACAGGTTCACTCCCAAGGAATGGTATTCCTAGAAACAATGTTAACAGGATAGGAATGAAGAGTCTACATTTAGATTGGAAAATGCTCTAGGTTTGAATTTTCAATTCATTTCCTAATAATTATTCAAAGATAATGGCAGTGAGTAACTATCTCCTAAGTCTTTAACAATGATTTGCCAAAGCTCATACCAACAGCACATTGTTTAACTGTGACAATAACCACATGTGTTAGGTCCTAAGTTGCTCCTACTCTAAGAAAAAAGAAGTTAATTTACAGAGTTGAAAAAACTTTCCAAGATCATGCAACAAGCAAATGAAAATATTAGGTTTCAAACTTAGGGTGATCTGACTCTCAGTCTATTGCTTTACTCACTATTCAGACTTCCCCTCTATGCTATAGTTATGATTTCTGTTCTTACCACGGGAAGCACAAGTATTCAAAATGCTATTTGGAATTATTCTCTGTACTCCATACACAAGTCCATATGACCTATTTCTATATTTTTCCTACTTCATAATGATAAGCAAACTTCACTGTAGTATCTAAGAAGTCCAACCAATTCCATAACTTAAGGAGGAAATTTTGCCACAGAGAAAATATCAGATGAACATAGGGGTATCTGAATAGAATAAATGATCACTACATTCTAAGCAATGTTAAAAAGAAGACAAGTTAACATATCTAACATTTTAGAGAGAGGAAGATCTAAGCATATTAAAACTCAGAACTTGTCTATATGAGTAATATAACCCCCCCAAAATCAACAAACAATGATTATCAGGAGATAGAACTGTAACAGTCTCATGTATTCTGATTGAAAATTCAGCTGCATAACCTTCCATGAACTGCTTATCTTATGTACTTATTTAACTAACATTCAAACTGACAAGACTCCTCTTTCTGGGCCTTCTTTGTATACTTTCATGTATGAACGATCAGATGGAGCTCAGATACCACAAGCTTTGCATGTTTTTGATTTTGCACATAAACTGAAGGCTGAGAATTCTAGTTTATGTCCTCAGACATTCAATTCTTTCAGATCTTTGAACATGACTTCAAACCCTGTCAAAACACAACCCATATTCAGACTTACTTCTGTGTCTGTACAAATACGTAAAAGAAATGGGTATGTCAACTTTCAATAGACACGAACCTAATTGAAGCTTAACTACTGTCAGGGAACAAAAGAAGCTGATGCTAACTATGTCTACTTTGTTCAAGGGTAAGAAGATTTTTAGGAAAATGGAGAATGCAAGTAGCACAATAGAAATAGACCAAAGGAATGATGATTTTATTTATCTGTTTGCTATTATTATTGGAGAGCTGAAAGTGGAAGCCAATTATGAGACTTCAAGCTTCATATCTGTTGCTCTTTTCCAGACAGATACCATGTGACCTTAATATGAGAGTAGAAATAGTTCTAGTTTTCCAAAACAAACAAACAAAACTGAAATCACTGAGTTGGAGAGATATTCAATATATACATACCGATCACATATAGAGAGTGTAGCTAAACACACAGAGCACACTCCCTGCTCTTCCTTATTCCCCTAAACACAGAGAATTCACACCTTGCTTTCCCCTAAACACACAGAGCTCACATCCTACTTTCCCATAATCTGACTGCCTCAAGCACATTATAAGTATCCCACTCTCACCTCAAATAAATTGAATAATCTCCTGAAAGTTTCTGCCAGATAGTTTGAATCCGAACCCGCTCGTCCTCTATTATCCTGCCTCATTTAAGTCACCTGGTGGTGAACTCACTGGGGTCCTACATCATCGGCTTCATCTACAATGATGTAGTGTGTACTTGTTCTATTTCTCCATAGTAATCTGCTACCAGTAAAATATAAGCTTTTAATTAGTCTTTAAGAGATTATTAGATTCAAGTAGAGAGAACAGGAAGAAAATATATTTTACTTTGAGGCAACTCTAATGAATATTCAAAATTATTGGAATGCTCACAAAATGTATGAATTCAGCTTTTGTGGGTGAGGTTTAAACCATATTCTCCCCCTGCTACTTTCTCACCTAGGCTGATAAGCCAGAAAATGTTGATAAGCAATCATGGGTGGGAAATTCAAAGTCCAACAGAAACACTATGCTGAACACATAATCATTATATTTAGCTGCCATTTCTCCATTTTCCACACCTGTATCATACCCAGCCATTTTGTTTCTACATTCCAATCTCGGTCTCCTGAATGTTTTTTCTCCTGCTGGGGCATTCTGGAAATATTGTAATAGGTGTTATAGCAGCTTTTTTCCATGGTACTTCACCAAAACAAAAAGGCATAGTTACTGAGAACAACACCCACTCAGCCTGACTAGAATAGTGTTGACTGGCCACTGGACTAAGTCTGATTGCACCTTACTGCACTTGAAAGGTCAACATTATTGAATATAACACAAATAACAAAAATGTTTGTAGTGTGTTTAAAGACAACTTTTCTAAGTATTTAGAGTTTATAGCTGTGAGTGCAATAACAAAAAGAGTGATATATATACATAGCATATGGGCCTGTCTACCCCTGAACCAGCCAACTGTGTGTCCTGGTTACTAGGAATATTAACTACACATTTTACATCTCCTTTCACAATAAATAGTATCCTAATCAAAATTATTTGTTCAATGATCAGCTTACTCAAATTTACTTCCTGTTACTTAGTCAGAGAAAATGCAAAGGCATTTCTATATATTGGTTAATTTAATTTCCATGTCAAGAGACATCTTAGCAAAGGCTTTCTAAAATCTATGTTTGTGCATAATAGTATGTGCAAAATAAGAATTTTAAACAAAAGGTCAAGGGAGCTTCTCAATACATATATCATGGTTTCTGGTTGTTTCTTCCACTCTCACTAAACAGAAGCTCCAAATTATTCAGATGCTAATAACTCATACAAATAGGTCAGATAGGCAATTATATTTTTTCCTCCAGTATTTTATTAATCAAAGTGGACCAAATGAATATGTTATTGATTAGCTATTGGACACCATTTTGGTGTGAACCCAAACACTATAACAAGGGTATAAAAACAGTGTTTTTCTTTACCACAACCAAACATCATTCTTATCATAGTCATCAACTGAATATTTGTTCCTTAGATTCCCATATAGTTTGTGGTAAATCTCTGAGTTCATCCTCATATGCCTCATATTACAGAATTGGCTCTACCTTCAAAAATTGACATATTAAACTAATCACATATAATATTTCACTTTCTAAATCAATGCCTCTTTTAAAATTTAACATGTTACATGGATTCTTTATTAAAATATTTAAGACTATGTTCCTTGGTAATGGTGATGAGAATCAATTTACTTTGAAATCTTATTCCATTTAAATTAATAAGCTCACCCACATTTTGAGTAATGAACTTATCCCAAAAGTATAGTGTGTTGCAAAGGCCTGACTGAAAAATTATTCATGGATGAATAATGTATCTTCCCTGTATGTGACTAAGAAACCATATTTCTACACCAATCAAACTAAAACTTGTTTTTATTGAAATTATTAAGCCCTGGACAAAGACAGGTGTGCCCTCCCCCAAAAGAAAGAAAAGAAAAAGAAATAAATGGGGAGAAGTTATAGCAGATACCAAAGAAACACAAAAGATCATAAGAGATAACCATGAACAACTTTGTCCCACTAAGTAGGGAAACCTAGAAAGTGGAAAAACTTCTTAGATACACACACCTTCATAAATTGAAGAAGGAAAAGTGTAGAAAATCTGGAAAGGAGAAAATGGAAACAATAATTAAAGACTCTCCCAAACAAACATCCAGTACAGATGATTTTACAAGTAAACTCTATTGAGCCTTAAGAAATTACATACTACTTAAATTCTCAAGTGTTTTTTAAAAAGTTTGAAGGAATAGTAATTTCTACCCAATTCTGTGAGACCAACATCACCCTGATACCAAAAACAGAGATATACCATCCACCACCCCACCATTCCCCCAAATCCTATAGGCCAGTCTCTCCAACAAACAAAGATGCAAAGTTCTCAACAAATTTTTTGCAAACTAAAGTCAGAAATTTATTAATAGATCATACATAATGAGTAAGGATTGCAAAGATGATTTAATATATACAAATCAATATGATGCACCACACCAAAGAAAAGAAATATATTCATATGATCATGTCAATAGATGCAAACAAACCGACAAGATTCAATATCTAGTTATCATTTTTTTGTTTTGTTTTTTGTTTTGTTTTTGTTTTTTTTTGTTTTTGGGTCACACCTGGCAGCGCTCAGGGGTTACTTCTGACTCCATGCTCAGAAATTGCTCCTGGCAGGCACGGGGGACCATATGGGGCACCGGGATTCGAACCGATGACCTTTTGCATGAAAGGTAAACGCCTTACCTCCATGCTATCTCCCGGGCCCCTAGTTATCATTTTTTAAAAACACTGAACACGTTGGTAATATAAGAAACATATCTCAATATATTAAAGGTTAGATATGACAAATCACAGTCAACATTAAGCTCAATAGAAAACAAGCAGGTTTTACTTAAAGATCAAAGCAAAGATTACCATTTGCACTACTATTGTTCAAAATAGTGTTAGAAATCCTAGTCACAGCAATTCAGCAAGTAAAAAAGAATCCCAGAGACCCAAATTTTAGAGGAAAAATTTGAACTAAAATTGTTTTCAAATGGCATGATAACATACATAAAGCACTAAAGGTACCCTATGCATTATAATATTCAAGATTCAATGAGACTATTAAAAATAGCGAATCAACACAAGGAGGTGAAGACTTCCATACACAAAATTAACAGGTAAAAACTGTTATATTTCTATGTGTAAATAAAAACTAGAAACAAAGAAATTAAAAAACAATACCATTTGCAACTGCATTGAAATGAATCTATTTAGAAATCAACACAACAAATATAAAGGACTCATTAAGAAAACAGTATGTCCAATTAAAAGAAATAGATCCTATGCCATAATTAAATGGTATGATAATGGACTCCCCTCAAAAAATACTAAGACTAATAGAATAGAATTGAAAGTGCAAAAATAAACTCTAGGATATATCAGTCATTGATCTATAATAAAAGAGCCAAAAATATACAATAAAGAAAAGTGACTTCTACAAATGGTGCTGAGGAGGAATTAGATAGCCGCATACAATGAATGAAATAAACCATTCAAAAAAGGTAGCTCAAAATGGATTAAAGACTTAGTTGTAAGACTCAAATCCATATAATAAAAATATGATTAAGATAGTGTCATCAAACAAATATAATGTCCTTGTTCTTTACATCCCACATATGAGTGATATCTGTTGTTTCTATTTCTTCTTATGACATTTTTTCAATTCGTTCCATATTGTCACAAATGGCAAGATTTTATTTTTTTCATAGCTGTGTGATATTTGTATGTGTGTGCTGTGTTGTATAAACACACTTATATATTCCTTATCCAGTTATCTGCTATTGGGGACGTGGTCTGTTTCCAGATCTTAGTTACTGTAATTGTAGTGCAACAAACATTTGTGTGAATCTTTTCAGATTTATCTTTCAAATATCCTAGTAGCAGAATTGCTGGATCAAATAGCAGGTCTATTTTTAACTTTTCTAGAACTTTCCATTAAAGCTTTCCATAAAGGGTGAACCAGCTTATATTCCCATCAATAGTGTATGAGGGTTGCTTTTCTCCACATTTGCAGAAGTACCTAAAAGTCGGAAGTCGTTTTATATGCTGGTATACGGCATGCTGAAACTTATTCCACCTTCAGGGACAAGGGATCTGCCCCCCTCTTACTTTTAAGAAGCAACTTACTTTTAAGATTTTTAGGAAGTTTTTCACGGGTTGAAGGATCATCTTATATGCTGAAAAGTATGGTATGTTTCTGGATTTTCAATTTAGGTCATTCTAACTGGTGCAATGATTTATCTTATTGCCATTTTGCTTTGCCTTTCTCATGTGCCTAATTTTCACCTATATGTATTCTATGCTATTGGATAGTATCAGTAGTACTGTTTTACACTTGCAATGCTACTACACCAAGTCCACCACCGGAGTGCCAAAACCTCTCACCATTATAGCAAATTCCCTTCTACAATCCCTATTACCTATATCCTCAGATCACTGTTTTATTGGCAATATCTCAGGGTTAGCTTCCTTTGGAGACAGTCTAATTTCTCGTTTTGTTTCTTTATACTCTGATATGAGTGAGAATTTTTTGTTATTATATTTATAGTTTTGGTAACATGGTTACAATAAATTGTGTTTGAGTTTATGGTAATAATGTACAAAGTGACTATCACCACTGCCAATGTGCCCATTGATCTCTACCTCTACTTCTATATCCCCTTTAATCTTTATCCTCTCATCCTATCCCTATTAATCAGCTTTATATTCCAAATCTAAGGATTTATTGTGTTTTATAATGACTATTCCCTTGTTTTGTTCTCTTCTATATTACCTATGTGTGAAATTCAGCTGTATTTGTTTTCCCTCTCACTTATCATAATATTATTTTCTTTTTGTCTTATTGTACCTAGCATGACAACCTCCAACTCCATTCAGGTTTCAGGAAATTTCAACATTTAATATTTTCTCATAGGTGAATAGTATTCCATTGTGTACATATAATAACATTTATTTACCAACTAATCTGATATTGCTTCTTTTTTTTTTTTTTTGGTTTTTTGGGCAACACCTGTTTGATGCTCAGGGGTTACTCCTGGATAAGCACTCAGAAATTGCCCCTGGTTTGGGGGGACCGTATAGGACACCGGGGGATGGAACTGCGTTCCTTCCTTGGCTAGCGCTTGCAAGGCAGACACCTTACCTCTAGCGCCACCTCTCTGGCCCCACTTGCTCACTTTTTAGTTAACAAGAATGCATATGTGTCCTTTATTTTTTTATTTTTTTTAAATAACTTTTTTATTTATTTTAATCATAGTGGTTTGCATGATATTCACAGTAATATTCCATTTACAAATAAACATTGAATCAGGGGAATTCCCATCACCAAGTTGTCCTCCCTCCACCTCCATTCCCATTCTGTCTCCCACATCCTCCACCTTCTCCCCAGGGTCTTCTAGATTGAGTGACTCTCTCTGTTTCTGGTTTATTACTTGGTGATCTTATATCTGATTGGGCTTGGTGTCTCCACTGCTTCTCCCTCTGATTGGGAGGCAGGATTAGATAGTTCGAGTTTTGTGGTTTTGTTTGGGGAAGAGTACCGTAATAGAGTGGGGTAAAAATTAAGTATGCCTACAATGGGCAGAGTCCTAGCAGTTCTCATCCTCCGTTTGAGAGAAGGAGAAAAGAAAAGGTGAAACACCACAACATTTTACAAAGACATATCAAATAAGACATCTAGTGAGCATTGTGGCGATAAAGATATGTACCACATAATTGCCATGGTCTTGAGATAAAAAACATGACAGAGTGCAAAAAAATCAAAGAGAAAAGAAGAAAGAAAAAGTATATATATAAGGAAAATAGTGGACTACTACTTCTATATCTACACCAAAATAAGAAGGTCGACAAAAACTAGGTAAGAGAAAAATAAAACAGTAATAGGATAAATAAATTAAAAAAAGATTATTTTGAGCTTCTTGTCTCACTCTCTTTTGTGGTTATTGGGTCCCACCTGGTAGTGTTTAGGGGGATACTCCTGGCTCCATGCTCAGATATTGCTCCTGGCATGCCAGGGGACCAAGTGGAACACTGGTATTCCAACCGATAACCTTCTGCGTGAAAGGCAAATGTCTTACCTCGATGCTATCTCTCCGTCCCCCCCCTCTTTTTTTTCCCCTTCTGCATAGGCACACTAAAAATTGGGGTCATTAGAAAAGGAAATCTCCCTGGCCTAAGAGATAAAGGGTTTCTTCCCCCTTGGAGTATGTCGTCATGGGCTTATCTATAGACTCCTTTCCAGTTCATTTGCTCTCTCCTTGATTTTGTTGTGTTGTATGGAAGACTTCTTCTCTGGTCTGGATAATGATATCACACCTTTGTATCTAGAGGTCTCAGTCTCTGCACAGGTCAAGGAGTAGCACTTACGATGAAGTCTTTGTTCGTGATTTCAAAAGTTCTGTTT
>PVKC010031205.1:0-14513 GCA_004027635.1 Crocidura indochinensis
AGAAGAGAAAGATAGTCAAAGAGATTGATGAATCTCTTCAGGGCCTCCCACTGAACCACTGACATTAGAATCTGAGTCTTTAAACATTTGACAATATTGAAAGTCATAGAACTCTAAGATCACTTCAGAACTGAGTGTTACTTTGATACAACCACAAATGGGGGTGGGGAAAAAAGATAAAACCACAAAAAAAGGCATTTTAAAACAAGCAAAACTGGCATATATACCTTTATCTTTTTGTTTGTTTTGGTTTTTGGGCCACACCTGGTGGTGCTAGGTGTTACTCTTGGCTCTGCACTCAGAAATCTCACCTGGCAGGCTCAGGGGACCATATGGGATGCCGGGGATCGAATCTGGGTCTGTCCAGGTCTGCTGTGTGCAGCCCTGTTTGTACTTTTTAAAGTTAATTCTAAGGAACTATGTGGTGCTGGTGATTGACTTTGGCACCTGAAAGTCATTTGAGTCATATCCCTGGCCCTTGTTTGCCCTTCTTTAAGCTCTCCAACTTACACCAAAGGTGCTGCATCCATATTTATTAAGAGCTGTATTAATTCCCATACTCATTAAATGCTAGAATGATGGAATGCTGTAGTGCAAAGAAGTGGGGAGACATGGTTGAAATAGAGCCTTGGAACTAAGAGGTTAGATTTCCCATATTCAAACACTATTTTCACTTTACTATTTTTTTGTGAACTTCAGGTTACCTAACCTCTCTGGACTCCCATTCTGTGACTGTGAAAACAGATAACAGAATCTATGTCGCATGGTTTTAGTAAATATGAAAGGAATATCGTCAGAAAGATGAAAGAATTAGTACTTGGTTAATAATTTAAAGGAACAAGAAAAAAGGTAGAATCCCTTGTTAAAAAATTACTAAGAAGGTAAAAGCAGATCATTAACTTGGGCTAGGACTCTACTAAATGTGGGTTGCATGTCTGAAACCTTCCCAGACTAGCACAGTTCATGGTGTATGGAGAATGCTCAGTTAATTATTAATTACTAAATATTCCACTTCTATAGGAGTTCAGGATCTATAAGTGAAAAAAGACATTTAATTCCAAAGTTACGGCATGAAAATAAAGGTGTCACACAATGAGGGCATAGTTGGGGTGTTTGGAATCTTTCCAAGACCTATATTTTAAAAAACTGCCAAGATAACAAGAGTTCTTTCACTGAAAACATATAGACTTTTGATGAAAGCCAGAGAGACTACTGCAGGTAGGATGTTTTTGCCTTGCATACAGCTGGCCCATAGCATCTTATATAGCCCCCAGAGAACTAGGAGTAATTCAGAGTTAAGAGTAACTCCCGAGCATGCCAGTGTGGCTTTAACAAACAAACAAACAAGCAAAACCCCAAAATAGCAACAAAAATAGGGCTAAAAAAATAGGAACCAATATTGACTAAATATTTCCCATTTTTTTGGACACTGCAGATTGCTTCCCAGTTTATTTTACTGGAGTCTCACAGCAGTTTGAGAAGTTGTCATAAATAATTGTAAGCCGAGTTTTCACAGACAAGGAAAAGCATCACTTTCCTTCTTTTGAAGTTGAGGTCAAAGTGACTTTCTTAGAGACACAGTTGAAAACAGCAAACTTTGGGGTCCCAGCGATGGCACAGTGGTAGGGCATTTGCCTTGCACACGGCTGACCCAGGACAAACATGTTCTATATTGTCCCCCAAGCCAGTGGTGACTTCTGAGAGCATAGCCAGGAGTAACCCCTGAACGTCATTGGTGTGACACAAAAACCAAAAAGCCAAAAAATAAATAAATAAATAACCAGCAAATTTTACTTAAACCTGTCATCCTTATTCAGGTGGAGATTTGAGTAGCATATATCCTAGACTTTATGTTCTGTTCTTGGTCTGATTATTTTCCTGGCTTTGGACTCAAGGTTCATTAAAGGTGGTAAAGTTGGGGCCGGGTGGTGGCGCTGGAGGTAAGGTGCCTGCCTTGCCTGCGCTTGCCTTGGACAGACCGTAGTTCGATCCCCCAGTTTCCCACATGGTCCTCCAAACCAGGAGCGACCTCTGAGCGTCACCGGTGTGGCCCAAAAACCAAAAAAAAAAAAGGGTGGTAAAGTTGGATGAAGTTTACATAATCTTGGCTAAGGAAGTATGTTAATTTTCTAGCAAAGTACCCAGTGACTATCCTGGCATTTTCCCTGTCTCTGCAATGACCTCTCAGCTGATGTAGTTAAAAGGCTTTATTTTTCTTAGAAACAGGATAAAGCCTTGTAAAATGCTACTGACTCGGGAGGAACCCTGATTCGATTCCCAGCATCCCATATGGTCCCCCGAGCCAGCCAGGAGTGATTTCTGAGCCCAGAGCCAGGGAGTATCCTCTGAGTGCTGATGAGTGTGACCCCAAAACAAAAACAAACAACAAACGACTTGTAAAATGCTGAGAAAGTAGTGAGTGACTCAGTAATGAAACTTGAGGTCTTTGCTCTCCTATCAAAATCTCAAGTGTTCTTATTTTTCTTAGCAGCCATGTGGCAGATTAGCCACAGGTTTTATTTAGTAGCTGATTTGGAGCAACATGAGGATAAAGACACGTGTGTGTCATATGGATTTCTCACTGTAGCTTCCGAATTATTGTAAATTAAGGTCTGACAACAAATGATCCCACTATACAATGCAATTGACATTCTGTAGACACTGGAAATGCAGTTTTTTGTCATTGAGTATCACTGAGCATGTCAGTTGCAACACCCTTCTTTTCTTGCATGTTGCACACACAGATCTCTGATTTGAAAACATGTGAATCTGGGATTCTAGTGACTGTATTTTCCCCGTTCTAAAACATGAAGGATTATTTTAGAAGTTGCATCTTTCTACATACGGCCTTTGTTGAACTTTATGCAGGCAAGAGTGGAATGTTTCTGATGATTTTTCATCCTATTTGCCTGTCCCAGAGGTTGTCAGTAATTTCTAGGATGAGACCAGTTGCCACAGTAATGCCAGGTGATTACATCTCTGCACTGCACTTCCAATACTCTAGTATTGCCTTGCTTTTTCCCTGGGGGCTGAAAATAAGATTCTGAGACCAGGAAAGAATGATTTATCACATATACTTTCATTTCTTGAGAATGGAAGGCAAAGGCATTTAACAAAATCTTTACAATTGTGCAAATTTCATCTCCCTTCACCCTATTTCTACCCACTGTTAGATAATAAGAATTCCCTTCAGTTCTCTCTTCTTCCCCCCCCATCCCACAATAATCATGCAGACAATAAAGGCTGCTCTTGTGTGCCCCAAGAAGTAAGGTCCTTTGGTGTTTCCTTATGAAAAAAAAAGCATTTCTGCCTTGGATGGTCAAGCTGCTATTTCTTTGTGTGAAATCCTTATCTTCTTTCTAGGTCTTCTTCATTTCCCATTCCTTAAGTACAGAAAGACAAAACAAATCAGTATATAGGCTATTCATTCAAATGTGATTTTCAGGACAAATATTCTGTAATAGGGGTTGGAAAGGTAGGACAGCAGGTAAGGCATTTGCTTTGCATGTGGCCAACTTGGGTTTGATCCCCTCCTATGGTTCACTAAGCACTGCCAGGAGTGCTTCCTGAGTGTAGAACCAGAAATGACTCCTGGACACTGCTGGACGTAGTTAAAAGAAAGATTCTATTATACTACACTTCAAGTTACGAAGATGACCACTGACTAGATTAGAGAGCTTTAGACCTTAGGCCTACTTTCTGTGGACTTGGGGAAGTCATCTGTCTTGTCATTCAGTCATTGTCTGAAGTTGGACCTCATCTTGAAGCAGATGCAAATATCACAAAATTTGCTTATCTCAGATAAGGAAGCAGGTGTAGAAGGCAGAGGAAATAGGATCAGGCCATTGCATCTAACTCCAGGGCTATTCCATATCACCTTATTGTGGAGAAGGGTAAAGTGAAATTCCAGTATCACACACTCTTGGGAAGGGATTGCAACTGTGCAACCTGCTCTCACATTGCTGTAACCAAAACCAATTACTTTCATATTAGCTCCACCCAGCTTTTCTTGTTCCCTTGCCTGTTTTCAACAAGATAGCCAGAGAGTTCTTTAACAATCTAGTCTTAAAAATCTTTAAAAAATTTTTTTCATTCAAAAAAATGCCAACTTTTACATTGTTATAATAAAATGCAAAGTCTTTCCAAGAAACAAAGTGAAGAAAAGTCACAATTCAAAGTTCACTACATTTATTTATTTATTTATTTATTTATTTAGTTTTCGGGTCACACCTGGCAGTGCTCAGGGGTTACTCCTGGCTCTATGCTCAGAAATCGCTCCTGGCAAGCTCAGGAGACCATATGGGATGCTGGTATTTAAACCACCATCCTTCTGCATGCAAGGCAAACGCTTTATCTGCATGCTATCTCTCCGTCCCCATCACTACATTTTTTAATATGATCTATTAGAAAAGATTATTCTCTACAGATAATATCAATATCTGGAGAAAAACTAAAATAATATTTTTGGTGAAAATTTTATAAAATGTGAACCTCGGTGTCCATACATAATTTTTTTAGAGCTCAATAATGCTCATCATTAACCTATATGTTATCTGTAGCTACTCTGCTACAATGGTAGAACTGAATGATTTAAAAGGCAAGAGGTTCAAAGGGCCTCACATACTTCTCTGGTTAATTCTTTTCTCAAAATATTTGCTGCTGTCTGGTATGGAGTTCTGATCAACTACTTCTCTAATCCTTTTTCTAAGATGTGTTTGTTTTTCAGAGTTCTGCTTTTCTAAAACCGAGAAAGTTCTTGAAAGAAAAATATTCTCCAATGCTTTTGTGCAAACTCATTTGGTTGCTAAACCTGAGCTTAAAAAAAGTTTATTATGGGACCTGGGAGATAGCATGGAGGTAAGGCGTTTGCCTTTCATGCAAAAAGGTCATCGGTTCGAATCCCAGTGCCCCATATGGTCCCCCGTGCCTGCCAGGAGCAATTTCTGAGCATGGAGCCAGGAGTAACCCCTGAGCACTGCCGGGTGTGACCCAAAAACCACACACACAAAAAAGTTTATTATAATGTTGACACACTTTTCATCTTTTTCATTTTTTTGTGGGGGCTATTCCTGGTGTGTCTAAGCTTACTCAGGGATTATTCTTGGTGGTAGTCAGGGGACCAAAAATGGTACCAAGGACCAAACCTGGTCAGCTGTGTGTGTGTGTGTGTGTGTGTGTGTGTGTGTGTGTGTACACGCGCAGGCACAAAGGACAAGTCCTTCTGTACTCTCTCCATCCTCCAATATTCATATATCTTGTGGTAGAATTATTGTTATTACTTTCAATTTGGGGCAATACCCAGTGCTGCTCAGAGATCACGCTTGGCGATACTCAGGGGACCATCTGTAGCTCCAGGGACTAAACCATGATCAGATGTGTGTAAGCCAAGCATCTTAACCCTTGTATAATCTCTTCTGCTCCAGTGTGGTAACTTTGTAACATGGTTGCTCACAGCGTACCTTTTGAGATCCTTTTCTTAAAAGATATATAAAGCACTGTACTATTAATAGCTACATGTCCAAAAGTATATGTTGCTTTCCAAAGTCCAAAAGTTCTGACACAGCTGGTCCCAAGTGTTCAGAGATAGGGCTGGAAGCCAGAATCATAAAGTGAGGAACAGACTCAGAAAAAGAAAAGTTTTATTCTGCTCAGGAGTGATGTTCTTCTTGGTCATGAGCGCATAGCCAGGAGTAACCCCTGGGGTATGGCCCAAAAACAAAAAAACAAACAAAAAAACAAACAAAAAAAAAAGTAAGGAGGCTCTTAAATGAGATTTCAGGATCTTTTCTGTGTGGAGTTCATGAGTTTTACTGCAGAGATAGCAATTTTCTGATATTTTTGCTAGCTTGTTTGTTGGCTGTTGATGAGGCTCAAAATCAAAGTGGACAGCAGATATCTGAATTATTATTATTTTTATCACTATCATTATTATTTTGTTTTGGGTCACACCTGGTAGTACTCAGGGGTTATTCCTAGCTTTGTGTTCCAGTGTTTCAGTTCTGGTGGTTCTGGGGGACTGTATGTGATGCCAGGATTGAACCCAGGTCTGTCACATGCAAGGCAAACAAACACCTTACTTGTTCTATTGCTCACCAGATACCTGAATTCTAATTAGTTAAGCTCTTGCTGTACCTTAGCCTTTTGTAGCACCCTTCCTTGGTTGGAGCCTACGATGGATGGACTCCTCTTCCGCAACTCAGAAACACAGTTGACAGGGAGTGGTTGCTCTGCAGTGTTGTTCTGAGATTTATTTGCCGTTTCCTGCTAATGATAACAAATGGTTACATGAGTGAGGTCTAATGCTATCAATCTACGACCAACCTCCTCTCCAAAGAATACAAATAGAAGGTAGTGTTGATCCTAGATGATCCTAGAAGGCAACAAAGGACTTTGGATAAAATTATGGACCCCTCCAGGTACTGCATGGACTAATTTGTCTAGTTCTTCCCGGCCTATGGAAGATGTACTTTTATTAATCATTTTTATTTTCAGACAAGGAAAATGGGAAGGTTACCCCATGCTTATAGTGACATGAATGGTGAGTGAGAGAACCCGCATTTAACCTTGGTGGTCTCATTCTTAGCCTCTCATCTGTGTGCTGCAGTGCCTCCATTATGCTTGTAAGTTGTGCCATCATAAATGGTATTATCGGGGCCTGGGAGATAGCATGGAGGTAAGGCGTTTGCCTTTCTTGCAAAAGGTCATTGGTTCGAATCCCGGTGCCCCATATGGTCCCCCGTGCCTGCCAGGAGCAATTTCTGAGCATGGAGCCAGGAGTAACCCCTGAGCGCTGCCGGGTGTGACCCAAAAACCAAAAAAAAAAAAAACCAAAAAAAAAAAAAAAAACCAAAAAAAAAAATGGTATTATCAATGGTGATCCTATTCCAGGAATGAAGTCAGCATGTATTTGTGAAATGTACTTATTCATAAAATCAAAATTTCAGTTCTTAATTTTTTTGGAAAAAGTAAAAAGGTAGTATCTGATATGCTTCTGTTGCTTTAGTGGATGTGGCCTTCTCTCTGAACAAGGACCTGTCAATTATCTTTGATGCTGGGCCACCCCCTTCCAAGTGCCCCCCCCAAAAAAAAACAAACAAAAAGGAGGATCATGATTGGAAGGTTAAACAATGTGAGGGGCAGAAAGAGCAGAAGGGAGTGGACTCACCCCATTCTTGTTCTTGCTGCCCACAGAGAGCCCCAGAGCTGGGCCCCCTGCCAGGGACTGCTTCAAGCGCTCCTTGACGGCCACCAGCTTCAGCTCCAGGTCAATTCGACGTTCCTCCTTTGCCCTACATTGAGCTTCTAGGGTGGCCACTGTTTCCTCCAGAACCTTCAGTTTTGTGCCTATATTCAAAATCAGGACGAAACAGCTGAGCACTTATTATATAAAATATATATTTACAAATATATAAAAATACATACATATATATTTAAATAATATAGAATAGCTGGAGCATCAGGGATCTAGGAGGACTACAGGCTGGTGAGACTTGATCACTCAACTTGACTTGTAATGGTTTTCTACTTTCATTTCAAAGCCAATTTGACTTTAATATCTCTTGTAACTGAATAATAACAGGGGCCGGAGTGACAGCATAGTGGTAGGGCAGCATTTGCCTTGCCTGTGGCTGACCCAGAATGGACCTGGTTCTGATTCCCGGCATCCCATATGGTCCTCTGTGCCTGCTGGAGCGATTTCTGAGCACAGAGCCAGGAGCACCACCAGGTATGGTCCAAAAACAAACAAGCAAATAAGCCCCCCTCCTTAAAAACAAACAAACAAACAACTGAGTAATGACACAGGCTTTGCACTTACGGTGCTCAAAGAGCTGTGTTGAGCCCAAGTTTAAAAATGATTCTTTGCTTTGAGTGGGGCTGCACTGGAGGGGAATGGTAAGTCAATAATGGCAAATTCTTTTTTATTTTTCTGTATTTTCTTTTTAGCTATACCTGATGGTGGTCGGGGTTACACCATGCTTAGTGTTGTGGGAAAGAGAAGGTGCAGGGATTGAATCAGGATTCCTGCATGCACAGCATGCACTTCAGCCAGTCAAGCCAATAGTATAAAATTCTTTTTATGGGGGCCGGAGCGGTGGTACAAGCCTTGCACGCCAGCCTAGGATGGACCTCGGTTGTGGTTTGATTCCCCCAGCATCCCACATGTCCCCTAAGCCAGGAGTGATTTCTGAGCGCATAGCCAGGAGTAACCCCTGAGCGTCACCGAAAAACCAAACAAACAAAAATTCTTTTAATGTATTCATTCCATATTTAGTCAGTGCCTTCTATGTACTAGGCACTGCAGGGTCTCTTTAGACTATAGCAGGGAATAAAATAGGCAAAGATACTAGCTCGTATGGAGATAAGCATACCCATATGTGTTTGTGGAAAAGAGCGGGGGTACAGACAATACTAATCATTATAAATAGTGATTTTACAGAGTGATGTGCTATAGGAAAGTTGACCAACATAAGGACAGTCAGCCTATTCCAAACCATGGTTCTGACTGTTAGAAAAGTTTTCTTTCTGTTAAAACCAAACTGCCTTTCTGTGTTTAAGGTTCTTTAACTCTGTTGTTTTTTTTTTTTTTTAACTTTATTTATTGATTGATTGACTGGTTTTTGGACCACACCTGGTAGCACCTCAGGGGCCACTCCTGGCTCTTTGCTCACCTCTGGAAGGCTTAGGAGACCATAAGGATGCCAGGAATCAAACCAGGTCAGCTGTATGCAAGGCAAACTCCCCACCACTATGCTATCTCTCCAGCCCCTTTGATTCTGATTCTACAAGTCACAACAAGTTGATTTCTTTATTGTTGTTGTTTTGTTTGTCACACCCAGTGGTGCTTAGGGCTTACTACTGGCTCTGTGGTCAGTGATCCCTTTTGGCAGGTCCAGGGAATCATAGGGGGCACTAGGAATTGAAACTGGGTCAATACAAGTCGATACAATACCCGAATACAAGTCAAATGTCTTCCCACTATTTTATTTTCTGACCCTTCAAGTTGATTCCTTTAACAAGAATTCTGATCTGAGGCTAAAGATTTCTAGGTAGCCCTATGGATGGAATGGCACATCAGAATAGCAAGAACAACCAATGTTGGCATGGATGTGGGGAGAAAGAGACTTTCATTGACTATGGATGGGAATGTACACTAGTCCAACCTTTTTGGAAAACAATATGGACATTTGTTTTTGTTTTTGTTTTTTTTTTGTTTTTTTGTTTTTGTTTTTGGGTCACACCCGGCAGTGCTCAGGGGTTACTCCTGGCTCCATGCTCAGAAATTGCTCCTGGCAGGCACAGGGGACCATATGGGGCACCGGGATTCGAACCGATGACCTTTTGCATGAAAGGCAAACGCCTTACCTCCATGCTATCTCCCGGGCCCCTAATATGGACATTTGTCAAAAAAATAAAAAAATTTTAAAAATTATTTTAATAAAAAAAAAAACCTAGAGCTCCCATGTGATCCAGTAATACTTCTCCTGAGAATATACCCTAGGACCTCATGAAGCTCACCATAAACAGGGATGAGTTTAGTTAGAGAAATAACTACATTGTGAACTATCCTAATAATGAGAATGTATGAGGGAAATAGAAAGCCTGTCTAGAGTACAGGCGGGGGGTTGGGTGGGGAGGAGGGAGATTTGGGACATTGGTGATGGGAATGTTGCACTGGTGATGGGTGGTGTTCTTTACATGACTGAAACCCAAACACAATCATGTATGTAATAAAGGTGTTCAAATAAAATATATACAAAATAAAAAAATAATAAAAATTTAAAAAAGAATAAAAAAGAATATACCCTAGGAATCCAAAAACACAATACAGAAAAGCCCTCAACACTGCTAATTTTATTGTACACTATTCAGAATAGCCAAAATCTGGATGTAATTGTCCAAGAACAAATGAGTGGATAAATAAACTGTAGTACATTTGTATAATGGAATACTACACAGCTGTTAGGGAAAATGAAATCATAAAACTTTCTTATGTACAGTTGGATATGGAGAATATTATGCTGAGAGAAATGAACAGAGAGATGTAGAAAGACCATGATCATTTGTGGGATATAAAAATAATATGATAATACTACCCAAAGACAAGAGGATTGGCCCATGGTAGGCAGCTTGCCACAAAAATGATTATTGGAAATGATCACTCTGGATAAGAACTGGGTAACTGAAAAGAGATAAAGTGATATGCATGATACCCCTTCAGTATCCATATTACATATTAAAAGAAAAAAGGGAGGGAAGGAAAAGGAGAGAGTGAGAGAGAGAAAGAGAGAGAAATAGGTCAGTGGGGAGGAGAGAAAGCAAACTAGGGACACTCACTGGTCATTGATGGTGGGAAATGTCCACTGGTCAAGGGATGGGTGTTGGATATTGTATAATTGAAAACCAATAATGAACAAGTTTGTAACTGTGTCTCAAGGTAATTAAAAATAAATGAGAAAGGGGCTGGGCGGTGGTGCTGGAGGTAAGGTGCCTGCTTTGCCTGCGCTACTCTAGGACAGACCGCGGTTCGATCCCCTGGTTCCCCATATGGTCCCCCGTGCCTGCCAGGAGTGACTTCTGAGCACGTAGCCAGAAGTAACCCCTGAGTGTCACCGGGAGTGGTCCAAAAACCAAAAAAAAAATGTTTATAGGCTCTGTGAGATATTCATGGGCTATATGACCTGCAATTCTCTAAAGACAGAATCTCTTTTTTTCCTCAAGGATGTGAAGAACCTCAGTAGATTGTGCACCAAACTAGTCACAGGAATAATTTGAAAGAAATGCTGCAGGAAGTGGTTCAGAAGACGTTAGACAGGGAGACCCAAAGAGATCATGGCCATACATTTCAGGGTCAAGTGTTCTAACCCTTATTTCTAGAATCCAGACCAAGTGTCTCACAGATTTGTGCACTCTACACCTATCTGTGAATCAGTGAGTTCCTGTGGTATCCAAAATGATGTCTCTTACCAACTTGATTCTAAGGAATACTGTTTTCCGTGTTTTCCCATTCCCAAAATCACATCAGATTTCCCAACTAATGAAAAAGCAGTTATAAAATCGATGGCCTTCATTAGATAAGAGGGCTGGTGAAGATGATGTAGAAACCTGGTGACGCGGGGACGGGCGGTGGCGCTGCAGGTAAGGTGCCTGCCTTACCGCGCTAGCCTTGGACGGACCACGGTTCGATCCCCCGGTTCCCATATGGTCCCCCCTGCCTGCCAGGAGCGACTTCTGAGCGCATAACCAGGAGTAACCCCTGAGCGTCACTGGGTGTGGCCCAAAAAAACCAAAAAAAAAAAAAAATCATAAAGATATTAAAAAAAAAAAAAAGAAACCTGGTGACCCATGCAGCCATTTCAGCGTAACAGTATCAGGGAGGGGTCAGGGCTGAGTGGTTGTGACCACACCGACACAGGTACCTGGATTGTTCCGAATGGCTTCTTTAACTTCCCTCTTCTCCAGCCGCAGTGCCATCAGCTCCGTCCGGATAGTTTCTTTCTCTTTCTCCAACTTCTCTTTTTCTACCAGGTATCTCCGGGCATCCTCCTCAGCTCGGTTCTTTCCATATTTGTACTGATTGGCACCTGCAGAGGAGGGAGGCAAAAAAAAAAAAAAAAAAAAAAGCTCTCACTTCTGACCTCTGGGACAAGTCCTTAGGTAGGTGGGGCATTGTCTCTCTTGGCTTCCATTTCTCCATCTATGAAGTAGGACTATTTATTGAATCCTGGACAGAAACAAGGTGCAAGTTGGGGTTGGGGTTGTGGGGAGAGTGAATAGCAGTTAGGAATGAGACTTTGCAACTTGGATGACCATGGTTTGTGTTTTCTTTATCCTTGCTGACTGTGACAGGAGGCAAAGGGGAATGGTGGTGGTTTTCTGTCTCTCCACTCAGCTTTCAGTAATTTTCTCTCTTTTATGTGATGCCAGAGACTGAGGTGGGGCTCCCACATGCAAATGGTGAACTTCTTTTCTTGAGTCATTTCCTGGGCCACACTAATTTGGTATTATAGTCTAAAATTTATTTCTGTTTTATTTAGTTCATTTTTGTTTTCCCATTGGGTACCATATACAAATGATACTATGTGATCTTTGTCTTTCTCCATCTAACTTATTTCAATACGCATAAATACCTTCTACTTCAATTTTTTTTTAACTTTTTTCAATCTACATTTTTATAAATGGCAGAGTTTTATGTTTTTGTATAGCTGACTAGTACTTCAATGTAAATGTATTACCACATTTTTTGTTGTTTTGGGGTCACACCTGGTGGCACTCGGGGATTGCTCCTTGCTATATGCTCAGAAATTACTTCTGGTAGGCTCAGCGTACCATATGGGATGCCAGGGATTGAACCCAGGGCAGTTGCATGCAAGGCAACTTACCACTCTGCTATCACTCCAGCCCTGTATTATCATTTTTTATTTAGTCATCTGTTAGGGGCACTTCCATTGTGTACACCTTGGTTATTATAAATAATGATGCAATAAGTGGGGGTCTGAATACCACGTGGGAAAACTGGATTACATGGAATTTCTCATTTTATTTATTTATTTATTTATTGTTTTGGGGCACACCTAGTGATGCCACTATAGTGTTGTTTGAACCAGGTTTGGCCACATGTACTATTTTTCTTGTCTTTGAATTTCTATTTTTAATTTTTTGAGGAATATTCACTATGCTTCCATCTGATTGCATGATTGAGCAATATATGGGTTCTCTTTTTCCATATCCTCTCAACACTTGTTTCTTGACTTTTGGGTATTACCATTCTTACAGGTGTAAAGTTGAGTGTCAATGTGGTTTTGATGTGCATATCTCTAATAATTAGAGGTGATGAACATCTTTACATGTATCTGTCACCTATTTGTATGCTTTTTCTGAAAAAAAAAAAACAAAAAACCATCCAGATCCTCAGTTCGATTTTTTTTGGGGGGGTCACACCCGGCAGTGTTCAGGGGTTACTCCTGGCTCTACACTCAGAAATCGCTTCTGGCAAGCTCAGGAGACCATATGGGATGCTGGGATTTGAACCACCATCCTTCTGCATGCAAGGCAAACGCCTTATCTCCATGCTATCTCTCCAGCCCCCTTCAGTTCGTTTTTAAGTTGGGCTGCTTGGAACTTTTAGTTGTTGTTATTGGGTTTTTTTTTTTTTTCATTAGAAACAATGGAAGGTTTCCCCCTTAAGATCACCTGAGATATTACAGTAGAAAAGGCAGCCCACCCAGGTTGGGTCTCAGGTACCCTTGAACAGCACCTGGTGTTGTGGTCCCAGCATGGAAACTGCTTTATGAATGATCTGGTGAGAACAATTGTGACTACAGTGTTTTTGACCCAGGATTGAACCCAGGTTCCTCCCAGGTTGGCCACATACAAGGCAAATGTCCTACTGCTGTGCTATCTCTCTGGCCCTCTTTTCTTTTCTTGGAGGGTAGGTATACCTGTTCGTATTTGGCTACTTTCAATACAGCACTCAGGGGTTGTTTCTGCTGATGTCTGAGGGAGCATAGTGCTGGGGACTGAACCTAGAGCTCTTTCATGCAAAGCATGTCTCCAGCTTTTATGCAGTCTCTCCAGTCCCAACACTTTGTGCTTTCTTTAATCTTCCATCCTTATTGAAGTTTAGTTTTCCATTAAAAATGATGTTTTGGGGCCCGGGAGATAGCATGGAGGTAAGGCGTTTGCCTTTCATGCAAAAAGTCATGGTCCCCCGTGCCTGCTAGGAGCAATTTCTGAGCATGGAGCTAGGAGTAACCCCTGAGCACTGCCGGGTGTGACCCAAAAACCAAAAAAAAAAAAATGATGTTTTGGGTCAGAGAAACACACAGTGAGTAGGGTATTTGCCTTGCACACAGCTGACCCCGAGCACTGCTAGGAATGACCCCCTGAATGCAGAACCAGGAGTAAGGCCTGAGCACCGCCAGGTGTACCCCAAAACAAAAACCACAAAAAAAAGGCAAAACAAAACCAAACACCAACCAATAAAACCCCAGAATTTACCCTAAAGTTGATTTGCCCACTTAGTCATTATTAGGTATGCCAATCAGCTCAGATTGGGATGTAGGTGAACCCTGTCTTTCATGTCATCTGTGTAAGTGGTTTTTGGAGGAGTTCAGTTCTCCACTGATAGCCCCAATCAGAAATGATAGATTACTAGCCTATGGATCAGTACAAATAGAACATTAAATAAATATACATACAGCTGCTCCTCAGAAAATCCAGGTTTTTTTTTTGTTTGTTTTGGGGCCACAACAGGTGATACTCAGGGGCTACTCTTGGCTATGCACTCAGAAATGGCTCCTGACTTGAGGTACCATATCGGACGCTGGGGATCAAACTCTGGTCCGTCCTAGGCTAGCGTGGGCAAGGCAGACACATACCACTTGTGCCACCGCTCTGGCCCCAGAAAACCCAGGTTTAACTGCATTATTCCATGCAGTTTTTTGCTTTAACATGTATAGCTGATCCTTCTTATTCACAAATTATGCATTAGTGAATCAAACTACCACAGATGT
>PVKC010031206.1:0-14499 GCA_004027635.1 Crocidura indochinensis
AGAAATATGTATTACAATCTGGGGTCTTGAGGGACAAAGTAATTGTACATGGGTTCTGTTTTATTTTTCTTAATATTCTTTGGCTGAAAGCTCAATGTTAAAATATCAGCAAGGGGACTTATGTGAAGTCTGTTTATGGGTGATTGTCCTTCCACTGTAACTATACCTTGTCCTCTTTCTTTGCATCTTTGTTCTCATATTTAAAAATAAAAAATTAAAAAAAGAATATTTGAATATTCTTCTTGTGCTATACTATATTCATATATCTCATTATTTTTCCATTATTAATGTCTTAAGATTGAAGTCTGGGCAAGAATTGAGCCACTTATCGGAGATATTGTTTTACGATCTCTGTATGGATGTTTTGATTTCTGTATGGAAATTTTAATTATTTTATTCAATGCTGTTTATTAATACTACTTCTATTTTATACCTATGTATCACATACACATAAAATCTTTATAACACCACCCTATCTATGAATTAATTCTGCCATTTGTCTGATTCAAGAACAATATATTTTTGTTTCTTAAGAGCTAAGTACTACTAGTGCCCAATCTTTGCTTAGAATTTTATCACACATTAGAAATATAATACATTAGATGCATTCCATATATACAGTGCTCTAGCTTTCAATTCGCTTCTAAGTAAACCAAGTCACCTCACTCTTCCCATTCACCCATTTAGACTACTCTTCTATATTCTTAAATTACCTTTCATTCTCCAAAGCACTATAGCCAATTCAAATAAATTTGGTATACAGTTTTACTTAATATAATGCTCTGAAAATCCAAAACAAAGCACAGAATCTATACAGAAGTTTCTCTATGTACTCACTTCAATGATTTTTCAAGAAATCTTTAATGCAGCAGCAAAAACCTGTTTGGTTTTTTCATATATCCTTTTCTTCCAGTATCATCTCTTTTCTCCTTTTTATTTTAAATAATTTCCCCCTCTGGCTTCAGCAAAACTTGCATATTTTTTAATTTTTTATCTGAGTTCACATTTATAGGCTTTTGAAATGATTTTCCTCATAGAATATGATGTTTCTTGTCATCATTTGCTTTCAGTGAGATTCTAATGTGTTACATCTCAGTTTAATATTCACAATTATCTAGTAGTAATTGCTAAAATATTAGTTTGATTTTTTAGTATATCCATTAAATAAATACTGCATTTATTTAATATATTTTGTGTGTTTGTGTGTATGTTGATGTTTGCCTGAAGCAGGCCATTAAGTGCTAAATAAATCTATCTTTCATATTTTCAGTTTCTGATAGATATTTTCTCTGATATTCATAATGTATATTTATAATCTGAGTAATTGATACAGTTGTCAATAAAACATCTGTTTGATTCAAAGATATTCACATGGTTTCTAAATAATAGTCTCTTTTTCTTCTATTAATACATCTCTCTGTGTGACTGTGTATGAATGCATAAAAGAGAAGAGAGAGATGGAAATGAAGTCAGAGAAAGAAAGAAAAAATGTGGTTAAGGAAGCCCATCAAATTCAAGATTCCTACTTGTATCTTATATCTTGGTCTGGTCATTTAATTATTCCTTCAATTAAGATATCCAACAAACATTTTTATTTTCTTAAAGTACAAAAGGAATATAAAAAAGCATTTGGGAAGTCCTAAAACTATCATACATAATATACATATTTACACATATGTAAATCAAAACTCAATCAATATGAAGAGTTACAGTACTGTTATATTAATGTTTTAGGCTTAAAATGCTACTGTACCCACTCTCACTCACCACCAAAATACTCAATTCCTTTTACCACTGATTTATCCTTCCTTGGTCTTTTCTCATTCTTTCCCCTACTTTCAAATATTTGCAATTATTACATGTGTGAAACCATAACTTACCAATAGTCCTTCCAGAATAAAATTACTCATGATCTTGTTCTATGCTACTTTTATTAAAATTAAAATTCTGTCCATCAGTACCCAAAATATCCCTAAAAATGTAACTGATAGAAATGATTTAGTGCTACAACATGGCATTATAAGATAAATAATAACTCCATAATTTGTATTAATTCAATTCTGAAATAATTTACTGATAATCATATTTTAATAAGTTACAGTAATATTTGCTGTATATATTTTTCTAAGCATGAAACTTATCTCTCTACATTAGCTATATTAAGCTGTAGATCCCCAAAGTTGTATTTTTAATTTAATTAAAAATCCTTTGAATATTTATATAGCACCCTTTATAGACTTAAAAACTAATTTTTATAGACTCTCCAAATATTTGACCTGAAAAATTTATTATTGTTCTTATATGAAAATGTTAAGATATATTTATAGATAATATAAATTATCCAAATCTAAGGAATAAGGTATAACAGGAAAAAGGAAAAGGAATGAGAGGGTCAGTTGCAGTACATAGACAATTTGAAGAATCAGAGGGTTTCAATTAGTCTCTAGTCAGTATTTTCTGGTATTCTGGGACCTTTCATGTGTATATAATCCACTTGTGTTTACTCTCTATTATTCTTTTTGTTTTGTTAACATTTCAATAAAGGTTTAAGATAGAAAAATGAAAGCAGTAACTTGGAGTATATTTTATGTTAAAAAGTAAAGTCTAATTTTACTATCATTCACTTTTAGAAATGAATGTATTTCTTCTTTATCATGCAGTTTTTGAGTTTTTAAATAGCAAGTCAAATATTTGACCATATTTCCCAAAAACCTTATTTTATAAATGCTATTATGTATGCTTTCTGGATATGTAGTTATTTGATAAAATGCAACCTAACTTACTTTCATTCACTAATATTCATATGAAAATAACTTTTTCTACTATCATGCCTACAAAAGTAGATTGATGGGGGCTGAGCGGTGGCACTGGAGGTAAGGTGCCTGCCTTGCCTGCGCTATCCCCCAGTTCCCCATATGTTCCCCGGTGCCTGCCAGGAGCGACTTCTGAGCGAATAGCCAGGAGTAACCCCTGAGCGTCACCGGGTTTGGCCCAAAAACCAAAAAAAAAAAAAAAAAAAGAAAAAGAAAAATGGATTGACTACAATTACTTCAACAAACTACTATTAACTATCATTAATTACTACTGCTAGTTCATCAACTGTTATGTTTCACTACCTTAAATTATTGCATAACGAATAATTATGTTATCCACATAATATTTTAAACAATTATTTAAGAAAAACTATTAATTTTACAGATAATAATATTGAAACATTGGTCATAAAGATTATATATGGGTTAAAGTACTTGTGTTGCAAGAGACTAATCCCTTTTTGACTTTTTTGTACTATATGTGATCACCAGAGCCTTGCCAGAAATTACTGCTAAGCACAGGGAAGTAGTTCCTTAGCACTGCCAGATGTGCCTCAAATTACCCACCAAAAAAGTATTGCTTGACCTGAAGAAAAGAGTTAATTCTGGAAGAGAAACTAGACCTAATATTTTTTGGGGGGTCACACCCGGCAGCGCTCAGGGGTCACTCCTGGCTCTGTGCTCAGAAATCTCTCTGGTAGGCACGGAGAGTGACATGGGAAGCTGGTATTTGATCTACTGTCTATCCTAAATTGACGGCATGCAAGGCAATCACCCTATTGCTGTGCTGTTTCTCTAGTCCCTAGAACTACTATTTGTTTTAATTTCCTACACTTGAATTATTTTGAAGGTGATTCTGCACAATTTTATCTTCTGAATATATATATATATAGCATTCTTTATAGACTTAAAAATTCATTTCAAAATAAAATTCAAACAAGACAATTATTCCACAGCAATCATTTTAGATCTTATGAAAAGAGACAAGTTCTTTTCTTTTATAACTTCTAGGATTTGAATGTTTTACTTAAAGACTGATATTATGAAACCTCGGGTAAGAAGAGGGTCCTTTATTTAATTTCTCTGATACATTCTTAGGGAAGCAACTCTATATGTGCTTGACCTTTTCAATGTTCTGCAGTTTGATTGGATGGCTGCCTCTGTTATCACCTTTTACAACCTCTGCTTCTTGTGAAAAATCAGGGTGGATTGGGGAGCCAATCAAATATAGAATATTGAAAAGGTTACAGCAGTTCTGCAGACTACAAGCCATTCCACACTGCAATGGTTATTAACATTCTGGTGCCTCATTCCAATGACAAAGATTGTAATAAGAACAGATGAGGCTACGGCGTGAATTTTATCCCTTTGACAATGATCAGATGGGAAATAGTTGAATCTGGAGGTCAGTCTCATCCATTCTTCTCTTACTGTACTGCCTGTTTATAATCCTGTGAATTGACTTTAGTGTCATGAATGAGACTGTGTTGACATAAATCAGGCTAGAGGTGCATCTTCCTGCACATAGCTTTGGGCCACGCTTTACTATTGTAATAGCCTTTTATTGTGCTTTCTATCCCTTGCCTATTTCTACATGGCATTTAAAAATGAAATTGGCTTTTGAAATATTGGCTCCTTTATTTTTCAGTGGGGTGCAGACTTCCTAAAAGAGTCAAGAAAAATGCCATGAAGAAGTTGGTAGAAGAGTAGCCGGAACTTTTGTTAAATGAATAATCAACATTATGGTAAGAGAACTACCTGATAATAATTTTCAATAATAGGGCTAGTATTTAAACTGTTACCTGTAATTCTACTTTATTACTGGTAAATTTACTACATTTATTTATTTATTTGAAGTAAAGACTATAACCAAAGATATTCATATTATATGTTTTCTTATAATTTTGCTAATGGATTTTTCTTTCTTGTAACTTTTTAGAATCTTTTATCTTAATTTATTATTGGAAAATATTAGTAATCCAGCCTTCATGAAGAATTTGAATTATATGCCATTATGAAGTCCTTGTTAAATTGGTTTGAGAAACATTTCTTTAAATGTTTCCAACATTTTAACACAATATGTTAGAGATATCTGTATAATCCAATTGGTGTTGTTATTTAGATATTTGATTAAAAGGATAAAAAAGAAAATATTTCACAACACTCAGGGGAAAATATGCTAAAAAAAAGTCAAGGAAGTAATAGAAATAAGCAATTGGGCACAGGAGTATAGTATTTTTGCTCCACATAACAAAACAATTTACTACATCTCTTGGAAAGAAAATATGTTTTTCTGATTAAATTCTTGATGCAATAAATCTTACATCTGTCATCCATTCACAGGAGATTTGAAAAGTTTAAAAAAGAAAGGACTTTTCTTATAGTTTTAATTAAAGGTCAGTTCATATTTTCATGAGCCACTCTTTCTGAAGTTTTCTAATCTTGGTGGATATATGAATATCCTACTGCTATGCCATAAAATCCTGCTGTTTGGGGCTTGGATCTGCACTGTTGTCATCTCCTTCACATAGCTGTGAATCTCTTCTTTAATCCAAGCATCCTAGTGTGTGAAAGGCACACAGAACCATGCAGGACTGAACAAGAAGTGAGCCATCTGCCTATTAAAGCTGCTTTCATAAAACAAGGAGAGATATCTGGCCATTAAATCATATAATTCACCTTCTGAAATTATAATAACTTTTATGATTGTATCCCTACTCAAACTAATATTCCTAGACCACTTTTTTATAATTATCACAGACATGCTCTTTACTCAATATTTTTCTCATTCTTCTGAGTTGTTTTTATCTCTAAAATATGTTCCATTATACTCTAGCATATTTTATTGAATTGTGCCATGTAGTAGCTTATCTATAATATTACTTGAGACTCTTTGACTTGTATATACATATATTAACCTACTTTATTAAGCTGCATTGACACAGGCATTGTTCAACCCAGACCTACAAGAGAAAGATCAGCCCATAAAAAGAATAGTCAGGGTTATGTGTAGATGCAAAATATTAAGAATTTATTTCCATAGTATAATAATTATTTTCTTAACTCGGAAATTTTTGTTTTTTTGGTTTTTTTTGTTTGTTTGTTTTTGGGCCACACCCAGTGACGCTCAGGGGTTACTCCTGGCTATTCGCTCAGAAGTCGGTCCTGGCAGGCACGGGGGACCATATGGGGAACCGGGGGATCGAACCACGGTCCGTCCTAGGTTAGTGCAGGCACCTTACCTCCAGCGCCACCGCCCGGCCCCAGAAATTTTTGTTTTTATCCATGAAGACAAATATTTATCTTCCTGATGACCTATGTTGTCTTTTAATCCACCACAAATTTAATCCATCATAACCATATTTATAATGTTACATTTGATTTGAAGTGAATGAAAAATGTCAGGTATATAATGAAAAAAAGAAACAGAGTTCTGGTCTTATTAACTTTTAAAAATGTCATCAGAATTTCTTTAATTTCTATTATAAATCCAAAGATTTCATGTTTTCATTTGATTTTTCATTTGATTTTCAAGAAAAAAAGTGAATTACATAGTTGAACCTAGGCCTACCTTTTTATTTATACATTTTCACAACTAGATACAGAAATATTTTAGAATTTTTCTGATAAAAGGAACATGAAAGTATCATGGTTGCTTAACTCAGGACAGAGATCCACTCCAGAATTCATTGCTTTTATTACCATGTTGAACACAGCCAATATTCAATAATATGGAGGGTATAGTGATGCCCACAGTCATATTATGTAGAGTACATTAGTAAAAGAAGGTGTAACAATGACCTTTCCTTATCAAGTAAAGTTCATGTTGTAATCTCAGAATCTGAAAATATGTTGCCTAACACAAGTAAATTACACTTGCAGATACATCTAAGTTAAAGATATTATATAAAGATTATCCTAGATTATATGGATGAGTCTAATGTGACTAAAGGATACTTATAAAGTAGAAGAATCAAATTGATAGAAATAAGTATAATAAAATGAGTGGTCTAACACTTGAGCGTCAAGGACCTAATTCTCTCCTAAAACAATAAGAAAGAAATCAGTCAAAGCAGATGCTAGATTTTACTACTTTGAAAAGCATTTGAATTTCTATCATACAGGAATCATAATATGACAACTTATTTAAGACTAATATATTGAAATTTAAAATAACAAGATAATTCTAATATAATCAGAACTATTAGATAGAAATATACATCACTTCATTTCTTATAGAAAATATCTAATATTATGATTGGTGATTCATTTAATTGCTTCTTGTACTAAATATACATTTGAAAAATTATATAATATGTGCATTTCATGCCTCTGTCCTCCATAGCAGTTCAGGCCAGTGTCATTCATGTTTGAATATTTAGTATATATTTATATAATACCAAACATATGGGACAAAAATAACTATATATACAGTGAAAATAGCATTCGATATTTTGGGGAGTTTTTTAAATAGATTTTACTGAAAGTAACTTAGAGAAATATGAAGGTCAAGAGATATGTGTACAAGAGAGAACATGACAGCATCATGCTGGATTAATCAGAATTTGAAAAGACTGAGAGGAAGACAAAAAGCAGTAGAGAGTAAAGAAGACAAAAGTTAAGTAGAAAAGATTATGTCTTGACAGCCTACCAGGCTAGAATTCAATACAAAGTCTGGTTTCCATGGTGATTCTTGGGTTAAATGCTCCAGCAAAAAGACTCAGAATCAGAGGTGGGGGCATGATGACTGAAAAGAGAAACTCTGTCTATATCCCTTGCTATTACTATAAATCTCAACCCAAACTAGGATAATCTGCATGGAAACTGACCTAAAACCTAAACAGATTATCAAAGCAAGAGGTAGAAATACAGATTCCTAGTGAATTGGAGAAAAAGAGAAACAATTTTTGGGAAAGAATTTCCCCATCAAGGTAAAAAGCTCCAATGAAAAACGTGTGGAGCTTTGCCTGAAGAACATCTGGAAAATATTTACAATTCTGTATTAAGATCAGTAGGATGGGAGAGAGAAACAATAGTGTAAATCCAACTGGTGTTGTACATGTCTTTCTTTAGTGAACTTTCTCAACCTTGCTGAAAGTAGTGCTGGTGCAGTGGTGGGCAACCTGCGGCTTGCAAGCCACATATGGCTCTTTACACTTTTAATTTGGCTCTTCTGGGTGCAGGGTGTTGGCTCCAGGAGTCAGGACTCTGCTCCTAGCTTCTGTCAGTGTGTGCCCTGTGTGGCTCTCAAAATAAATTTCGATCGTGGTTCTGGCGAGATTTGGCTCAGTTGAAAAAAAAAAAGGTTGCTAACACTGTAGCTGGTAGGTTCCTCCATGTTGTTCATACTTCTATAAAAAGAGACATATTCCTAAAGAAAACTTCAAATATTCTTCGAAAATTGCAATGCTACTGGGGGACAGAGGCAGTTATTAAGAGAACTTATTTGTCACAGATTAAGGCTAGTCTAAAATTGATTAATAGCTACAAAACTATAGATCTGGAAAACCTCACAGAAGAGTTATCATAGCATCACCAGCCACCAAGGTTCCACTGCTATCCATAATGGTTCCTGTTGGGCAACAGTCAACCTGACACTATTTTCTGTCAGCTCTGTATTACATGCTCAATCACCACTTGAGATTGAAGGCCTCATCTCTAGTCAAATTCATCTTAATATAAATTTTTCCAGTCATTACTCATGTCTACACATCTCTGGCAGCCTAAACAAATGCTATATAGTTATAATTTTAAGCCTCTTTTGCATTCAAGGATCAATGTATTTAGCAAGATAGATCTTAATAGGCATGCACAAATATACATACACAAATGCAGGTCTACCTAATTTTGGTGATTTAGCACTGTTCAGCTCTCACATCTACTTCCCTAGTTACCACTCAGGTCTATGTGTTGCCACAGACACTGCTGAATTTTTTGTTACCTCAAATATCCAGTCACTGACCAGATCTAACTGATATTAAAAAACATATTTTCCCTAGGCATTATCTATAAAACTTCTCGATCATAGCTCAAGCTTCAAAACCTCAGTGTTCTTTGAGAAACTCAAGGCCACAAACACCCGGCATTCCTCTAGGCTTGCACAAAATTTAGCCGAAGTCACAATCTAGAGTGTAAAATTGAATACCTGGTTATCATCGAGTTCTGCTTTAATAAGAAGGTCCTCCTTCTACCACTTCCTCCCCCTCTCTGACCCACATAATTATCATGTAGCACTAGATATAATGAAGAAACAGAAATGTACCTGCACTGATAAATGAAGAAATTGAGGAACATTTCATTTAATAAGACAGCATAAATTCCAAAAGAAGACTTTACAACAACAATCATTTTGATGCTCACTGGACTGAGCAGATAAAGTAAAGAAAAATTCAACAAGGACAGAGACAGTACTAGAAAATCAAAAGCAAATATTATTGAACTATAAAATTAGTAGTTTAATCTAATAACAATAAAGAAACTTAACAATGAAAGGCAGATATCAATTTGTAATTCAATAAGTTTATAGAGACAGTTGAGGAACCAAGGTACAGAGAGGTAGTAACAGAAGTTTAAGGACTTGCTTGGCACACAAGAAACCCTGGTCAATACCTAGCAACATGTATGGTCAGCCAAGAACGGCTAGACATTCTCTGAGCACAGACTGAGGAATTAGACCTGAGCACAGATGTGTGTGGAAAAAAAACTCAGCAGTAGAATAGTGCAAACTGCAGTCTCTAAAAGAAAAGAAGAAACAGAGAGAAGAGATAGAGAAGAAAAATGCCATGGAGGCAGGTAGGGAAGGGGTGTAGTGGTATAGTGATGAGCGAGAAGAGGTGTAGGGGTGTAGAGTGAGGACAGGTAGAAAACTGGAAACATTTGGGGGGAAGTGTGCACTGGTGAAGGAATGGGTATGACTGAATCAGGAACTTCTTTGTAGCTGTATATCTTATAGTTTCAGTTAAAGAGTCTGTTTAATTAGAATATCTTAAAATAATATAATAAAGGGGCCCGGGAGATAGCATGGAGGTAAGGCGTTTGCCTTTCATGCAAAAGGTCATCGGTTCAAATCCCGGTGCCCCATATGGTCCCCCGTGCCTGCCAGGAGCAATTTCTGAGCTTGGAGCCAGGAGTAACCCCTGAGCACTGCCGGGTGTGACCCCCCAAAAATAATAATAATAATAATATAATAAAATTTAAGAACAATATTTCAGCTATAAATAAATATAATTGCTCAATGTAACGTAAAATATTTATGGAACAAAATGAACAGGAACAACATACCATCACAGAAATTCCTCAAGAGAAGAAAGATAGAACTCTAACTAAATAGAGAACTTCTCTTTACAGAAGAAAGATAAAGATTTGGGAAGTTTACATAATTATAAATATATTAAGCCACAATATTTATACACAGGGAAAGAAACATTTTAATTACAGTTTAAAATAAAAAGTTAAAGAGATAATCAGAAAAGCAGAATGAGAAAAGCAAAAAGACATATATGAAGGAGCGCTCATAAGACTATGAGCAGATTTCTCAATAGAGTTACATTTCAAAGAAAAGCTATATCATATATTCAAAATATCCCATAGGAAAGGCATCTTACCAAGAAGGTTGAACCCAGCTAGGTTATCACTTAGATTTGAAAGAGTCATAATCTTTCCAGAATAGTTAAAGGTATTAACAGCAATAGCACGTAAGAATCTTGTATAAAAGTGAAATAATGCCTATTTGGAAGCAGATGAGATAACTAATCAAACATAAAATGTGGGAAAGCAGACAAGTAAAAGTCACTCTTATCATTAACAATTTATTTGCTTTCAATTTAAGATATGCTCTTGGACCAGAGTGGCGGCACAAACAGTAAGACGTCGACCTTGCTGGCACTAGCTTAGGACAGAACACGGTTTGATCCCCCAGAGGCCCATATGGTCCCCCAAGCCAAAGGCAATTTCTGAGCTCATAGCCAAAAGTGACACCTGAGCGTCACTGAGTATGGCCCAAAAACCAAAAAAAAAAAAAAAAATGGAAAAAAAAACAAACAGACACACTAGCCAGTGTGTCCAAGAAATCCATAGATGAACAAATTAACCAACTTAAAGGAGAACTTCACAGAAGATGAGAGATTCCATACAAATGGAATTAAAGAAAATAAAAACTGCTAGAACCAAGAGATAAATGATATCTGTTCACTAAACAAAAGGCATAAAGCCAGGATGAGGAAAGACATACTTTTATCAGAAAGCATATTATTATACAAAGTGAAAATGTAACAAGAGACTGGGATGAGTATTGTATAATAATCAACTGGACCAATTCATTGTGAGGATTAGCAATTGCAATGAAAAAGAAATCAAAATGAAATTCAAATGAAAAAGAATCAAAATATAAAAAGAAATAATCAGAAAATGAGAGAAATGTAAATAATGAAACTATATTAATAAGAAATGTTATGAATAAACCATTTAATTGAACCACCATGAGATAAACAGCTACAAAATTATTAATGATTTATTTTCATACAATTTACAACACTCTTCACCAGTGGCTATTTCTCGCCACCAATGATTCCAATCCCTGCCCCCCTTTTGTTGCTTTTGGGAACACACTCAGCAGTGCTCAGTGATTTCTCCTGGCTTTGTGCTCCAAAGTTATTCCTGGCAGGCTCAGGTGACCATATGGGATGCTGAGAATGGAATCTAAAGTGGCCACGTACAAGGTGTGTGTGTTTATGTGTGTGAGTGTGTGTAATGAGAGAGAGAGAGAGAAAGAGAGAGAGGTAGAGAGAGAGAAAGAAAGTTGCTCTCCTTTCCCAGTTTATCTCTTGCCCACACCCTGCTCTCTTCTCTGCATGCCTTTATGGCAGATATGTTTCCTCTTCCCCTCTCTCTCACTCTTGCTCATTCTCAGCTCTCACTCTGTTTTGTTTGCTCACTCTTTTTCTTCCTTTTTTTCTTTGACACTGTGGTTTTCTATATTTACTTACTCTCATTTCATCACCCAGTTCTTGTTCAGAGTGATATTTCCAAGTTCCTTCTTCTGTGTTCCTTCTCTGGTGTAACTGTACTACCATACCATGAACTGGTCCTCCTGGCCCTCATCTCTATTGTCTTTAGATATTATTCATAAGAATAGTTAACAATTCACTTTCACTAATGTACACATCAACCAGACAAAACACCAACATGGAAACGGTAGTCTTACATTGTACTTGAAAAATTTGAACTAAATAGTCATTTAGAGTTCCGCATACCCCAATCTAAATAACCATTCATATGTCATACACAGAAAACATGCTCCAAGAAAAATAACCTACTATATCAAAACTGGTATTAACAGACTTTTAAAAGCTGAAATCATATAAAGTCCTATTTGGATTAGAGTGGAATAAAACTAGAAATCAACATCAAAAATAAAGTTAAAAGAGACTCAAAGTTCTTACTTTTGGAGCACAATTTTCAGACTGAAAAGCACCAGATACACATATTGTGGTCTTAGAGGTTTCTGGAATCTATATTTTATAAACTATCTAGAATCTTTGACCAAAGTGAGGCCTGAATGACTTTTATGAAATTGTGCTGTGGGGAATAGCAGGTAGATAGTGAGTAAAGTCAAATAAAAAAGCGAGTTTTAAATAGAAACAAGTCAAAATGTAACCTAGATTAGTTTTCAAATGTAAGAACATAGAGTTTGATACAAATACATGCCACTTTCTAGCTCAGCCCCCCAAATAATAATAATTATTATATTTATATAATGTATATATTAATTTAATTAAATTTTATGTTTGAATATACTTAATTATATACAATATATAAATCAAATAATTAAATATAATTCTGTTAACATATTACACTTATATAAAGATATTACATTTAATATTTCCTGCATAAAATAATGGCATCGTATTCTTTGCTGACAGAATTGTTCTTTGATCATCTTCTGAGAATCATGTGAGAGTTTATTGGACATGCATACTCTCAGGCCATATCCACCAGACTAAACTGAATTTATATTTTAACCAACTTCCTAGGTGATCCATATGCACATAATTTGTGAAACATTGATTAACAGGCTCATCAACTACATTATTCAAGCAGAAATGGTTTATCAGTCCCCTGATACTTGATAGGGTGAGTGAATAAGATCTATAATAAAAATGTGAATTGACAAGTCTTATTAAATATTTATCAGGATTATGAATATTAAATATTAAACAAAATAGAAGATTTGATTAAAGAAGGCAGAATAATTTCAGAATCTTACTTTTGAAAGCTTAGTCATTTTCAAAATACATCAAAATGAAAAAATGAATGTCCAAACAACAATAATCTTTACCTTTCAATAATTTCATAATCCTAATTAAATTGCTTTAGATCAAAGCAGCTCTTATTCCATAAATTCCTTAAACTTAGTAATCTGAATATAAAAAAGTGACTCTATTGTAGAACCATTGTCTTACATTTCCTTGTCAAAACTCCAGGTTTGATTCCCAGGGGGGAAAAAAACACATAAACACGCCAGTGGTACTTCAGGGCTTACTCCTGACTTCACTCAGGGATCAAACCTTATAGGTTCTGGGAACTATGTAGAGTCTTGGGGATTGAACCAAGATGAGCTGGGTGCAAGACAAGTGCCCAACCTGCTATACTGTCTTTTTGGCCCGATCATTTGTAGTCCTAAGAGAACAACACATTTTTTTCCTGTTAACAAAAGTCTGATAACTGAAGATTTATTATTAAGTTGACACTTAAAATGTAAATGTATTGAGAAATGAAATTTACCTGGATGTCATAAGGAATATATAGATTCAGAATATTTCTTCTGCTGTACAGTAGAAAGAGGGTAGTTTTTTACATAAATGCTTGTATGTAGATAGATAGATAGATAGATAGATAGATAGATAGATAGATAGATAGATAGATAGATAGATAGATAGATAGATATCGGATAAAACTTTGAGCAAGACTGAGCCATCACCATACTGTATTTTATGAGAATCTTGTCTTTGGAAGAATAATTACATTTTATCAGCTACTGTGAATTGATTTTGGTTTTGTCTAATAATGCACACACCATCAGGAAAGTAAAACTATCACAATAAGAGATCTCTGGTTATAACAAGCATATTAGTTCAACAGCTTTTATAAATGCATCTAATTACTTTCAATTCTGAGTAGAATACTTCTATGGCAAACATACTTAAATATCTTGATATTCATATAAAAATGAAGTGATAAACCATATAGTAAAGCTATCTTATTTGGGCTCTGGAATTTACCTGGAATCTGGTAAATTAATGAAAGAGATAAGATAAAAAAGATACTATTTCTTGATAAAACATGGGCATTATGAAATAAAAAGCTCTACAAATACTACATATAAAAGTATAACAAGGAAAATAGAAAAATATCTAACACCAAAAACAGTTTCTAAAATAATAAAATTAATTTCTAAAGGATAGAGTACAATGCTTTATTTGACTTAACTTGTAAGTTAAAAACTTAAGCAGATAGAAAACATAGAAACAAAGTATGATAAAGCTCAGAAACATGAATGTCCATCTGCCTTGAATACATTTAGAAAAATAAATACATGTAAACACAATATCTTAAGAGTAACATACTGGGAGCAATTCCTAAGCAGAGAACCAGGAATAACTAGCTCCTCGAGTACCTTGGGATATGG
>PVKC010031207.1:0-14595 GCA_004027635.1 Crocidura indochinensis
CTTTCTTCTTATCCCAGGAGCACTCAGGGATGACTCCTGGCTCTGCATGCAGGAATTACTCAGGTCAAGTGTTCTATGCACAGTACTGCAAAAAACTGGCTACCGTTATCTCCTTTCTTAAGTCACTCAGAGATGAGTCCTGGTTCTGAACTCAGGAATTACTCCTGGCAGGCTCGGGGAACTATATGGGGTTCTGGATATTGAATCTTCCTTGACTTCAATCAGGTCAAGTGTCCTATCCACAGTAGTGCAACACTGGCCATCATTCTTTCCTTTCTTAAGTCAAGTGTTACAGTCTGTGCATTTCATACAGGGTTATGGAAAAAGAAAAAGTCGCTCATTTTATGAGTCACCTATTTTATGACAGACTGTTTTCTTTTATTTTTAGATGTAGGATTGCCCATTTATTGGGGCATTGCGTTCCCATGACTCAAAGTTCCATGATTGGGGCCGGAGTGGTGGTGCAAGCTGTAAGGTGTCTGCCTTGCACATACTAGCCTAGAATGGACTGCAGTTCTATCCCCAGCATCCCATATGGTCCTCCAAGCCAGGAGTAATTCTGAGCACATAGCAAAGAGTAACCTCTGAACATAATTGGGTGTGGCCAAATAAAACAAAACAAAACAAAACAAAACAGAATTCCATGATTGTCTTTTGTCTGGGTTGCATGCTAAGTGGCACAAGTAGACATTAGGTTAATATTTATTTTCAGAAATAAGATTATTAGTAATGAGGCATTAGTTCTTACAAAGTTTACTACTTAAAGTAAGGAGAGAGGCAATAATTTATTTCAAAAAGTTAATATAGGGGCCAAAGTGAATAGCAATGGGGCAATAGCAATTGGGCATGTACCTTGCATGCAGTTGACATGGGATGGACATGGGATGGACAAAGATTCAATTCTAAGCATCCTGAACCTGCCAGGGGAGATTTATGAGCCAGGAGTAACCTCTGAGCACTACTGGATGTGGCCCTAAAACAAACAAACAAAATACCTGAATACAAAGATGTTCAAACAGAGATGTATTTATTTTATTTATTTATATTTTGTTTTTGAGTTTTGGTGGCACTCAGAAGTTACTCCTAGATCCATGCTCAGAAATTAATTCTGGTAGACAAAAGGGACCATATAGGATTCTGTTGATTGATGTAGGTCTGCCATATATGAAGAAAATGCCTTGACCTGGTCTGCCATGTGTAAGGAAAATGCCCTACCTGCTCTGCAATTTTTTGACACCAGAAAGGTATTTCTACTAAAGATAGTAGCATATGGAAATTCTTTCTAGAAGCCTGCTTTTGACCCAAATAACTTGGTTTTCCATATGTCTACTAGACACAAATCTGTATTACTAGATATTCAATTTATTTTTATAATATGATCATTTTCTCTATCTTTCAGAATAACTATTACTTTTAACTTTATTTAAATACCGTTGTTAGTAAAGCTATTTATAATATAGTTGTTTCAGGCTTTTAATGCTATACTATGAATCTAACCATGAGTGTGATATTCCCTCAGCCATTGTCACATTTTCCCACACACCTGCCAAGCCTGTCTCCTTAGCAGGCAAAAATAATTTATTAGGCTGGCTATAATAAAATGGTAAATGAAATAAAAAAGAGGGGCTGGGCGGTGGCGCTGGAGGTAAGGTGCCTGCCTTGCCTGCGCTAACCTAGGACGGACTGCAGTTTGATCCTCATATGGTCCCCCGTGCCTGCCAGGAGCGACTTCTGAGCGAATAGCCAGGAGTAAACCCTGAGCATCACCGGGTGTGCCCAAAAAAAAAAAAAACCCAAAAAATAAAATAAAAAAGTCAGTAAAAGGAAATCTGTAAAAATTGTTCATCTCAGAATGGGTTTATTAACATCATTGACTGAGTGATCATTGATCTATTTGTTTGTAGTTGAGATTTCAGTGTTGTTTTTGTTTATTGGTCTCAGTTGGCCTCTTTGCTTCTCTGTTGCCTACATAGCAGTGGCTGTTGGTGGTGACTGTTGGGACTTTCAACAGTTTGGGGGTGTTGTACAGCAAGCTTCATTCTGCCACTCCAAGAAGACTCCAGAGATTTCAGTAAGAAAATCAGTGTACCTGTGGGTTTCAATGGCTTGGCTTGCATCTCTTTCAGAACAGACATGAGACTAAATCTGGGCTGTTGTTTGCATCTTATGTAACTAAATTTTATTCATGGCATTAGTAATACCTATTTGCATATCTATTTTTAATCACTGATTTTTGCTGAGTTAAGGGTAATTACAAGAGGATGGCATTTCATATTTAAAATAGCCAAAAATATCATCTCATCATAATTCTACCAGAGTAGAACAATAGATTCACTGAAATATTTACAAAAGTTAACAAACTTTGAGGGTTAATTATGTTGTCAAGCCATATTATCCAATCATTATATAGGATAATTTATTCAAACGTCACAATAGTACTCTGAGATAGCGATTTATTATTTTATTCCTCTCACATTTTAGAAATAATTGTAGAGAGACATAATTTCTGAAGGTCATATAGAAGTAAGAATTTGAAGTGCCCTTTAAACTCCAATACTCTGGTACCTAAATCAATATCCTTAACCTCTATTCATTCTCATTTGATAAGTACTGTGTAATAGACTTTCTAAATGGTTTTATGCCTTAAAAGTGAGAAAATCCTTTCTGCCTCAATGCAACTTTTTAAAATTCCACATGCATTCTTTTTGCTGGAAACACTACACAATTAAATACATCTCAACCCTTCACTAACTTCAGTGATAAGTAATATTTCTGCTTTATGGTATGCATGATAAATTCTTTTTTCATCCCTTCTGAAAATGCAAGGCATTATATGAAAACACTAAGATATATCTAAATTGTAGCATGGGGGAGGGTGAAAAATCAAGTAAATAAACTAATCTAACAAACCTGGCAACAGAATGGTGCATTTTTTGGCAAAGGACAAATGAGATATTACATGATGTGCTTTCATTTGAGATAATCTTTTAAGTTCAATGACAATTAAAAATCCAAATAAGTGAACATGAATAATTAGTAAGAAGAAAAAGATAAAAAGTGACATTGCTGCTCTTATCAAAGATATACATTTATTATTCACAACTAGTATGAACCATACTAAATTTTCACAAAAGCCTTATGAGTCAATATAAGTTGCAACAAAAAATTCATATACCAACCATAAAATGCATAAATAAAAACATAAAATTAAAGAATATTAGAGGCCTTTGTGAAACAGAGAAATGAACAAAAAATTCAGAATAAATGTCCTTGTAGGTGCCCAGTTCAACACTAAGAACCATCTGGTCTGCCCACATGTTCTGTGCACACTGTCCTTGCCACCATGGACATGAATTTTGGTCCCCTAATTAAGTAGAAGCAATGTGGAATAGTAGGGCAAAGCCTCACATTCACCTTCTTTTCTTTTTCCTTTTGACATAGTAATTGCCCATCAATAATTAGATTTCAAAAAGATTTTCTCTCAGGGACCTAAACTATTGGCTTGAAAGATTGTGCTTTCAGGAAGTAAATTCTAAATTCAAAATATTTGCCCTAATTTCAAATGATAGTGCAAGGATTGAATAGCATCATTGCTTCACCAAAGTTATGGAATTCTGAGCATGTAATTGCAAAGCCAAGAAGCCAGTTAGTAATAGCAATGAGATGTGAAGTTTAGTAAGTTGAAATAACATCCTTTACTACAGAGTAGCAATCCAGATTACTAGCAATCCAACTAACAATTGTGTGTTAGCTTAATTTCTACAATTATAAAATGAAAGTAAAGTTGACCTCAGTGTAAAACCCATCCTTTGAGTCCTTTGGGGTCTTCTTTGGGGAGTTTCATTTGTTTGGTTTAAGACCACACATTGCAGTGCCCAGGGGATACTCATGAATCTGCATTCAGGAATCAATCCTTGTACCAATTCTCAAGGGACAATTTGGATGCCAGAGATCAAGCTGGGTTCTACAGCTTGCAAGACAAACAAATCTTACCTGCTATATTACCTCTCTAGTCCCCTGTTGAGTCCTTTGAGCTTTTTTTCCCCAGTGACTTTATTTAGATTGTGTTACAGGTGATTTTTCTTAATCTTTCAAGTTCATTGCATACTACTTTCTGTTGAAGATACTTAGGGCAGCTTTTCCATCATAGTTCTATTTATACAAGAAATATTTTCTAAAAACCCTGCACACCCTAACTTGTGTCATGTGTTATGCAGTCCTAAAATGATATATGAATATCATCAGTTGCTTGTAATTGTTCAAATTGTGCCTCCTTCAGGTAATCACTGAGATGGAGAGATGATATAGTTAAAGAGGCCTCAGGTGAGGGTCTGACTCAGTGCAGGAAATTCCACTGCCAGGCTCACTATGTGACATTTTGGCCATATCAACATCCACATTACCAGGTCACCTTTAGATTTAACCCCTGTTAAAGTTGAAGCAAAGACACAGAATTTAGATTTAAGTCTTTGGGGATCTAAAAAGGATAGAGAGTGGCTTCTACCCAAATGCCATACTCTTAGTATGGCACAAACAATAAATCAAGGATATAAGTGTATAGTTCAACACAGAAAAAAAAGTAATAAAGTAATATCGTATATATTTGAATGATGCATGGAGAAATTCTCAACAAAAAATGGAGCACTACTTTGGGCTCAAGGATTTTCAGGAGTGATCTAAAATAGAGGAACGAGTATGCATAAAGTATGGAGTTATAATTAGCATGATTGAGTGGTCTTAAATTTGTGCATGCATTTAGCTGGGAATTCCCACTCTTGCTAATGTTCTCTATCAGAAAGAAGCAGTTTATGGGGGGCATTGGTGGTGGAAATATGGCACTGTTGAAGGGGGGCATTCTGTTTATGACTGAAGCCCAACTACAATTATGCTTGTAATCATGTAGTTAAATAAAGATTTTATGCAAAAAATAAAATAAATAAAATAAAAAGAAGCAGTTGCAAAGGCTTTCCCAACTCTGGCTGTCATGCTACAGTAGCTATTTCTCTCTTTGATACCCAGTGTGAGATCTTTCTTCTCATCTCCATCAGTCTACGCTTAGCTCCATATCTGCAACAAACTTAGATCTTTTCTAAGGGAAGGGGATGAGTGATTACCCTGGACTTGCTCTTACCAGACTGTATCCTACTCAATGGATTTGAATCTCTGTGGTTTGCCTAACTATTTCTGATTTCAGAAGTCTTCTAGTGGGACAAAAGTATGCAATGCTCGCTCTATTTATCAGAAAAGGGAAAAAGTGTGAAAGAGAAAAAAACTAGCAAAGTTAGAGAGGTAGAACAGTGGGAGGGTGTTTGCCTTGTGGAAGGTCAGAGTAGATTTGATTCCCAACATCCTAGGCCCCCCGAACATGACCAAAATTAATTGCAGTGTGCAGAACTAGGAATAAGCACTGTTGCCAGGTGTGACCCAAAAGTTGGAAAAAATAATGACCAGAAGATCACTACAGGACTTCAGAAGGGAGCTTATTTGGGGTTTACTGGGTAATTCATGAAGGAAAACATGTCTGAAAATGAAAGTGATTAAGGGGCTGAATGGATAGATACTTTCAGGCTTTCACATTTCTGAAGTTTCTGAACTTGAGAAATAAAAAAAGGTTGCTGTGGCCAAAGAAATACATAGCAAAATGATACTTTTAAATAATACTGGTAATAAATAATAATAAATAAATATATTAAATGAATACATAATAAAATAAATACAAAATAGATATAAATACATAAAAATTAGCTGTTGCTTACCTTACACACTGCTGACCAAGATTCTGGTTTTAGCATCCCCCAAAATTCCACTAGCCTGGTCAAGAGTCATTCTTGATCTCTGATCCAGGAGTATGCTGGGTGCTCTCTAAAGGCAAAACAAAAATTAAAAAAGAGAATTTTAGGGGCCCGGGAGATAGCATGGAGGTAAGGTATTTACCTTTCATGCAAAAGGTCATCGGTTCGAATCCCGGTGCCCCATATAGTCCCCCGTGCCTGCCAGGAGCAATTTCTGAGCATGGAGCCAGGAGTAACCCCTGAGCACTGCCGGGTGTGACCCAAAAACCAAAAAAAAAAAAAAAAGAATTTTAGAAAGAAAATATATCACACATGAGAGTAGGAGAGGAGTGAAGAGTGCTACTTGGAAATGGCTCATAACATGAAGCCTGAGGAAACTTGTCATACATTTTCAAACTCATTCAAACTCATGAGCTCTTCCATAAATAATATTTCTGTTTCAAAAGAACTGAAATTTTTATTCTACCAGCTTCTTTTTAAACTCAAATTAGACAAGACACCTATGTAACTAATGGATGGGGATTGGTATCTCATTTGCTGAATTGTCCAAACCCTAGACAAACTGAAGCAATAGATATCACAAAAGATTGTGGAATGTGAACTAATTAAGTATATCAAAGGGACAGCAGTAATGAATTTAATAAATTTGTAAGATAAAATATTGAGAAACACATGTGTCCTGAATGTTTCTGTTTATATTGAGTAAAAACCATAATGCAGAAGTCATGTATAAAACCAGGTGAAAGTTTATACATTGTGATACCTATTTCATTTGCTTTCTTCACATGTTTGCCCTTCATAACCTAATTGCTGAAGCGCTGATGAAGGAATTGAGGTTGGGGAGTTGATATAAGCACTGGGCATTGAACAACTAAACAAGCATAAGAAAGTAGGTCTTCTGAGAAACAAAATCAGGTCTAAGGAGGCAGAGTAATTTCCAGACCAGCACTTTCTCTCTGGAATTCTCCTTCCCTCTTCCTCGTTCTAAGTCGAGTCCATCTAGGACTAGAGAACTTGCCCTCCCAACAATTTAACACTCTAGTGAACGCAGATGAATTTACAGCAGGAGCTATCCCAGTTTACAAATTAGTGCTGAGAGGTTATCACTTGGGTGAGTCTTTGGATCTGGTTTGGAAGAGAGATTAAAAATATACCTAGTAGAGGTGCTTTCTCTCTACCTGTAAGGACCTGTATGGTAGCTTTTGTGCCATAGGTGGAAAAATGAAAATATATCTGTCTAGTCTGACATATAGCAACAAAAAATTTCCTTTGCAATTCTGAAGAAATGAGGTTTTCAATTCTGAGAAACGAAATTCAGAACCTATCAGAAAGCATTAATGTCCCAAGAGTTTCCTCTGCTGTTTCGTAGGCTGACCCCAGCATCTCTCTGCTTCACTTCCTATTGGGATTGAATATTTTATTGGTTCAAGCTAGATTGTTTCAAGTACAATCTTAGTTGCATATTGAGGAAAGTCATAACTTTAATTCATTTCCACTCAGTGATATTTCTGAGGGATTGTAAATAAAGAGCTTTTGACTTTAATGTTGTTCAGTGAAAAGTATATAAGAAACTCAAATAACAGATGTATCACTTGAAAAGAGTACATCTCATATTAATAACTTTTACCCAGTGGCATTTTATTTCTATATAGTAGCAATGAAAATCTCTGTGACCCCTCATACTTACAACTTCTAGAATAGTCATTAATTCACATATGTCTCATTACAGTCTTTGAGGAGATGGAAAATCGCCCCTATGACCTGGATAATATGATCTGTAATTTCTATTTTTGTTCTTACACATTGAATTTATTAGCTTTGGTGGTTTGTATGCATACACATGGAAGAGATGGGCATCTAATTATTACAAATATGAGAAAACTTTTTATATCTAACAACAACAGAAATAGAATGAAAACAAGTAGTTTCAAGGCTGCCCTTTAATTGTGCTAAGTATATTAATGCATTATATGTTATAAGTAGAATAATACATTTTTATATCAATAATTTTTTTTTATTTTAACAGGCAATTTGCTGCCGGAGATGTGTTTTTCTTTCATTGAAAAGGTAAGCGCCTTTTAAGAAATATCGTATAAAACGATCATGGCTTCTGATTTATGACTTTGAAGAGCCTATTAATTTTAATGCCCCATGGCTGACAGTTATGTTGTTCAAAGACAGGGATATATAATATTAATTATCTGAAACTCAAAATTAGTGTTCATGGTGTAGACATGAGGTACAAAGGACAGTTTTCTATTTTAGTAAGAATAATTAATTAACCTTTGGATTCTAAAAGACTTACCTAGTGAAGTAAAATAGAAGGAACACAGTTCTATTTGGGCACATTTGTTTCAGTTTTAGGAAGGCTTTGACAATTTCATGGAAATTACAGTCCCTTGGGACAAGCCATAGTGCTTGTTATTGGTGTTTATTTGCTTGCTTGGTTGGAATTAGAGGAGTCTATTTTTAAAAAATGTAATTGTTTAATTGCTATAGTTTTTCTTAATTTTGTAAGTAACTTCTTTAATTGAATCATAGTGAGGTATTAAGCTACAAAGTTGCTCATGTTTGTGTTTCAGTCATTAATGTCCAGTAGACATTCCTTCCCCAGTGCTCTTTTCCTGTCACCAATGTCCCTAGTTTCTCTCCCTTCAGTCCCCCTGCCCTTCTCTGCCTGTATCTATAGTTTCTCTTTCTCTTTCTCTCTCTCTTCCTTTTTTCTTTTATATACTGTGATTTGCAATATGGTTACTTAAGGGATATTGAGCTAATCACTTTATCTCCTTTCAGTACCCAATTCTTGTCCAGAGTGCTCATTTCTAACTTTAATTGTCATAGTGATCTACACTTACAGAAAATAAAAATGTTTTTCATTTCAAAATAGTATCTCTCAAAGATACAATATTTTTTGTGGGTTTTTTTTGGGGGGGTCACACCCAGCGGTGCTCAGGGGTTACTCCTGGCTCCATGCTCAGAAATTGCTCCTGGCAGGCACAGGGGACCATATGGGGCTCCAGGATTCGAACTGATGACCTTTTGCATGAAAGACGAATGCCTTACCTCCATGCTATCTCCCGGGCCCCGGATACAATATATTTTTACGTGACTGTGTCTGTCTACATTTTTCAAACAGTGATACATTAGGTGTATCAAGAGGAACTACTTGTGTTTACTCTTTTTGGTATTTCAAATTTTAAGATTTGTCTGTGAGTTAACTCTATGAATCAGTGAATAAAGTAAGTGGTTAACTCTAGCCTAATTTATACTTTGTAAGGATCTGGAGCTGATCAAACTAAAGCTTAGTTTTCAGCTAACCTTCACAAAGGACAAAAAGGGCAGCTAAATTTGGAAGAGTTTGTTTACTAGGGTATTGAGTATTTGTTTATTAAAAAGAAAAAAATCATTGTGTGAATCTACAAAGACCTATAAGTTCCAATGCAACCCTCACTTTTTTTAATAACTGTTAGGTTCTATGGCTCTGATTTTTATATTTATGGAAGAATTACTACCACTTTATTACTAAGCTGTGCTTTTATTATAAAATATTACAATAAAAGTAAAAAGAAATTATCCTTGTGTATGCTCTGGCAAAAAACTCAGTTTCTTTAGGAAATTTGATCTCTGTAGTGAGTAGCTATGACAAGTCATTTTCTATGTAGTTATGTAGCTAATATCAGAAAATCCATAATTCCTAACTATTTTGCCTAGTACTTACATCTTTGCTTGTTTTTATTTATATGAAAAGGTGTTGTTGGCATATTAACCAGAGAAGTGTTATAAGTAACTTATAAATAAGTTATAACTTATAAATAAGTCTTAATAAAGATGACTTAGCAAAATACACATACATACACACACAAATATGCTTTTCATTTTGAAAATAATACTTTTCTGGCAGGAAGAATCAATAAAAAGGTTAAATAAGAATATTCAGGCATATATAAATAAGTATAATCAGACTAAGTATATTCAGAAAAATTCTTCCATATACTTGGTTATCAATTATGGTGAAATCACAACAAAGATCTTTTTGGAAATCTAATTGCAACTCATGTAAATATGTTGTCAACTTTTAGAGCAAAAGATAAACTGAGGTAAGCTCAACATTGTGCTTAAAAATAAGTTTATTCAGAAATGGCAGAATTGTTTTAGAATAAGTCATACATAGCAAGTTGTAGGAGAATCTAGAGACAAAGAGATGGTTCTGCAAGAATAACGAAGAATGTTTTCCAACAGCTTGTTAGTGGGGAACGAGCACTAAGAGCAGTGGTATATTCTCATTGACTGAATGTTAAGTTTATAATTGGTGGGAAGTAGAAGGTGCATTAGTGATGGCTTTTCATTGACTGAATGTTGTAAATTATCATTGGCTGGGACCTAGAGTGTAGACTAGCTGTGACTTCTGATTGGTTTAGTGTTGTCTGCTTCTAATTGGCATGATTGTTAATAGGGCAAGAAAAAAACTTATTTTAGATCAGGGATATATAGGCAAATGTCTGTCAGTTGTGAAATGCAAGCTGTTTCCTTCCTGTATCAGTCTGTAGCAATCCCTTGGCCTTTTAAAATGGGTTCATTTAATTCAGACACATTGTTTATTATATATCCACTTTTATTATCAAAGCTCAGAGTTCACTACATAAATAATCAAGAGAAATTAAATTTTCAAACATTTTCCCACCTTTCCTCCAAACAAAGGCTACAGTGAAAAAAGCACAAGTTCTGGAGTCAATTAACATCTACTTCTATCCCTAACTGTAACTCTTCCTGTCTAGTAACCATGAGTATGTCTAATATTTTCTCATGATTCAGCAAACTGTGTATGTTAAAGATGCCTGCCAGGTATAAAGACTGCATATAAAGATATTCAAAAATATTCAAAAGGGGTTTGTTTGTTTATTTGTTTGTATTCATGAAGGAATGAGGGAACACTCCTGCTAGATTTATCTGAAAATTCTGTATTTCTTATTGTTGCTTGTTATTTGGGTGCATGTAAAACATTTCTTGGGTCCACGGACATGATGAGATACACACATTTAGAAAACTCTGGAACTATGTTAAATTGTGCAGTGTTACCTGGTAACTCCCCCAAAAGACTGTCCTCGTGGTCATTTTTTGATAACAAAAAAGTTCAGTAATTTTTTTTCTTTTTGTATCTCAAATATTTATTTTCCTTCTTATCTTTCCTGCTTCCCATAGTCCCTACTTAGCATATTTGCTGCCCAAAATACTTCTCTCTTCACTGTGTAGTGAAGCTTAAACTTGGTCCCTGCCCTGGCTGCTTTTATTTCTGTATCTAAGAGACCATCTTCTAGCAATCCTTCCTCTTACAACTCTGCTGGATAATTGGATAGTTAAATAGCTGGAAAGGGTTCAATAGCCTTCCTAAGTAATATTTATATTTTAATGAGCCTGGTAATGGCTTAACCTAAATACAATGGACTATGATGATTCTTGTGGCACAGGGAATAATTTGAGGTCAAAAGTCTTTCCCAAGCTGGCCTATAAAATACAAAATGCAGGGTACTCTCCATTCTATATTTACTATAAAGTTTTGGAATACACAAAGGGCTTCTCATTCATGATTTCTTTCTCTATCCCCATCTCTTTTACTGCAGACAAAAACTTGAACAAAGATTTATACCCAGATCTCTTGTGAACATTTTAAACTCATTTTCTCTTTATATCTACTATAAATCTTTTGTCTGCTTTTCTCCAACCCACAAAATAATGTGTTCGTAAAGATTCTTGCAAACCTTTAAGAACAATTTACATTTTAATTGTGCTGTAACTTGTCTTTGATTTATATCTACCTTTCCAAACAATTTGGTTGATTTTGGAAGGTATTCTTATTTTCTGTTTTTTTTGAATCAGGCAAAAGAGGAAAATGGTTGGAGTGTTAAAATAGGTTAATACTAAGATTTCTCACACTCAATCATCCCCAAACACTGAAATTCTTCTATAACATAAAAGCAATGTATAAGCTATTATCTGTATGGGGATTTACTCCGATATATGGAAATAGGAAAAAGAAAAATCAAAGAAAATGACTCATGATACAATGAGACAAATTTTCAGTAAATTAGACTCTCTGACATCTTACCAGGAAAAACTATGTTTTAACTTGTAACTTGATTTATATATATATACATATATGTATATAATATATACACATATATACGAACACACTGTCTACCTGTATAAAGCAAAAATGAAAGTGTTTCACAAATTATAGATAATATATTTATTTAGAGGCTGGGGTTATCCTGCAAGGATTAAACCCATGACCTTACATACAGTTAATCTGGGTTTAATTTGAGACTCAAAAGAAGGTTCCCTGTGCATCACTAGGAGTGAACCCTAAGCATGGTGCCAGAAGTTCTGAGATCATCTGAGAGTGGTTGAATCCTATCCCCAAATAGTAAAAATAAAATAAAATTAAAATGCAATTCTGTGCTTAAACAGTAAAATGAATAATGACTTGGCTAAATTTATTGAGTAAAGTGATTATCATGCCAGTGATAGCTCCTCACAAATTTTGGTGAGGAGCCAGAGTAATAGCAGAGTGAACAGGTGTTTGCTTGCATGTGGCTGACCTGGGTTTGATCCCCAACATCTCTTATGCCCCCCAAAAGCACAGCCAAGAATAATTCTCGAGTCTAGAGCTAAAAATAACCCCTGAGAACCACCAGTAGGGCACCAAAACCATAAAAAAGCAAAAAACAAAAAAGAAAAACAAACCAAGCCCAACTAAAGCAACATAAAATTGTGGTGATTGAAAGGAACATAAAATTACACCAGTAGATTGCCTGAGAAATTTTGATATTTTATAATATTTTTCATAGTCCTTTAATATTAAAGAATAGTAAATCAATAATAATATTTGTTGATTGGGGAAGGGGCATCTCTGGTGTTCAGAGGTTATTTCTGCATCCATACCCAGGGATCACTCCTAACTGCTCAGAGGACCATATAAAATCCTGAGGATTGAACCCGGGTCGGTGGCATATACGTCCCACACCCTACTGTTGTAGTATCAGTCTGGCTCTCAATATTTGTTGATTTTATACCAACACTTCCTATGGATTAATTTTATATTTTTGCTGAGGAGTGCCTGTTGGCTTCTTGTGCTTCTGAGAATTGCCTCCTTCCATCTCTCTCTCCTTTTATCTGTAAGAGCTCTCAGGTCCAATGGTCAGCCTTTCTTTCTTTTTGACCTAATACATATCCTATCTGTCAACCAAAAAGTAATTTCCTTCAGTCAGGAAGCTGGAAGATTTGATTTTTATTTGCTTCTTAGGTGTTATAATAGTCTCAAAGTCAAGATCAATTTTGAAAAATTCTTCTAGTAAGAGTCAATGATCATGAAAAGAGTTATAGTCATTTTTAAATTTAATTTAATTTAAGTTTATTATTTTACTTTATTTTATCTTATTTCAGGTTTGAACCATAACAGTTGGTGCTCAAGGCTTACGCTTGTTCAGGCCTCACTTCTGATAGTGCGTGGAAGAAGAGGCAGGCTGTCAGGGACTAAACTTGGGTTTACTGCATGCAAGGCAAGCACCTTCCTAGCTTTTCAATTATCCAATAAGAATTTCAGTTTTATGTTAGCTGCCCACACAAGGGATTCATCTGGGATTATTGGTTGGACAGTGACACAGAACTATGTGTTTATTATGTGACTTTGAACTTCATGGAAAGTGCTCAGATCTATAGCTAAATTTGATCTTTCCATCTAGCACTCCTTTCAAGAAGATGGAACAATACAAGAATTTCTTTTCTCCATGTTTAGAATGGCACCACGTTCACACATTTTTAAAACACAGATTATGTACTATTATTTTTGTCATCTGTAATGCTACGGCTCTCTTTTATTTGTGATCCTTATTTTCCATTAATTTTGGTAACCATGAAGATTTGCCTTTCATCACAGTGGTTGTCTTTCATTTCAAAATCAGGTTCTATGCTTCATAATGCCTTCTACTATTTGACATATTTTCACTGGTAATTTGGTCATTAGCATATTCATGAGGTATAAGTTTACTGTTTAAGGTTAAATATTTAAGACACAGAAAACAATGTTTATTGTTGTTTTTAAGTCAATTTCCTTCTGTGCAGAATTTTTTATAAATGGTCTCTTCCCTACATATTGTCATTTGCTTTTGCATATTTACTAGAGATGAATTAAGTCCATCTCATTCAATTATTGCAGAATGATTTAAAGGCTGTATTTAGGAATATTTTTTCCTCAGAATGCCCCAAAATTAATCTTTCTTCACTGATGAAAATATAACTAAGATAAAACCTTCATATTGAAAATAGGTTTGAATATTAGCACCTAAGTTATATTAACAGTTAAACAAGGGATATCTTCTATTTTTATAGGAAATTCACATTGGAATCAATATTAAAAGCAATGTATCCATGCTATCCCGTACACTGTATAATTGCTCTAGACCTGCAGTGCTGAATTTTACCAGGCTCCTGTATTTCCCAGGTAACTCAAAACACAGGTCCATAGTGAAAATGGTTAATGTTCTCTAAATCCCACCAGCTCATTAACAAACCCCAAATTTGGGGCCGGAGAGATAGCATGGAGATAAAGAGTTTGCCTTGCATGCCGAAGGAAAGTGGTTTGAATCCTGGCATCCCATATGGTCCCCTGGGCCTGCCAGGATCGATTTCTGAGCATAAAGGCAGGTGTAACCCTTGAGCACTGCTGGGTGTGTCCATAAAAAAATCAAAACAACAACAAAAAAAAACCCAAATTTGTAAAGCGGAAATTATTATGAGAATGCAACAA
>PVKC010031208.1:0-14595 GCA_004027635.1 Crocidura indochinensis
AAAAAAAAAAAAAAAAAAAAAAAAGGAAAAATACTTGTGTAGGGGGAGTATTTAGGGGCTCTGGCAAACAATCTTGAAGTGCTCATGAAGGGATATATTCCCAGGGCTACACTGGGTAAAGGAGAAATTGGCCAACAGAGGTAAGAATGGACAAGAGCACTTTTCCTTTCACTGTCTTTTGTATTCTTCTGACCTTCAGGGTACCTGTAAATGATAGTACAGCAGATAGGAAGTTTGCCTTGCACACAGCTGACCACGTTTGACCCCTGGTATCCCATCTAGTCCCCCAGCAATGACAGGAATAATTCCTGAATATAGAGCCAAGAGTTACTCCCGAGCATTGCTGGATGTGGTCCCAAAACAAGACAAAAAAACCCACTTTTGAATGGGTGACTCTGTTTCTGAAAGGGAGATAGTCCCATTCCTTGATGGGCTTTATATACAGTATGTAGACACCCGTTTTGCACAATCCTTTAAACACAGGAAGGCTACTTAGGAGGCTGCAACAAAGGTTGCTATGTACTGTCTCTGACACCAGGTGGCACCAAATCATAAACATGACTACAAAGAGAGCATGAGGAAATGTACCTTGAGAAATCCCTTGAACTAGTTCCCCCTTCCTCCAAATCTCCCCGTATGACTTTGAAGACTAAGAAGTCTTTCAGATGTAGTATATTAACATTTTTCTATAAAACTCTTGAATCCTTATGCCAGAGCCACTTCCAGCTGAAGATTCCTAGGATTTAAATGTGGCTTGAGTCTCTGCTTTTTTCCAGATAACCCAGGTTCAGATAAAGAAGAAAAAGAAAAGGATGATTTTTTCCGAAGACTTTTCCAGATATCTTCTTACTCCAAAAGAGTAGGATTTTTGTTTGTTCATTTGTTTTTGTTTGGGGGCAACACCCGGCGGTGCTCAAGGACTCCTGGCTCAACATTGAAGAATCACTCCTGGCAAGCTCAGGAGACCAGATGGAATGCCAGGGATTGAACCAGGATTAGCCGAATGCAAGGCAAATGTCCTACTAGCTGTACTATCACACTGATCCCAGAAGAGTAATTTTTATTTAAGAAATCAGATGAAGAAAAACAGGCATGAGAACTAGGATGTTCTGTTTAAATGGCAGGACATCATCTGAAGGAGTTAAGGCTGGGAATGACCCTGTCTAAAGATTGTGGCTAATCTAGTGGAAAGCCAGCCTCATTGTCTTATAACAAAATAGAACTGCTTCATGTACCAAAAATTTCCATATCTAATAACCTCTCCCTGAAATATTGTTCTTTTGCAGCCACTTTTTGGGAGGAGAAAGGTTAGGAGTGTTGGGCCACATCTAGCAATGCTCAGAGGCTATTCCTGACTGTGTTTGGGGGCCAATATGTGGTGCTGGGCATTCATTCAATCAGGGGTGATGGCTACTGCAAAGCAAATGCTTTACCTCCTCTACTATCTCTCTGGTTGGTCTTTCAGCCATTTTTTGGGGGTGCACACCGGATGACGCTCAGGGGTTACTTCTGGTCATATGCTCAGAAGTTGCTCCTGACTTGGGGGACCATATAGGACATCGGGGGATCGAACTGCAGTCCTTCCTTGACTAGTGCTGGCAAGGCAGACACTTTACCTCTAGCACCACCGCGCCAGCCCCCTTTTAGCCATTTTTATCTTGTGTCCATCCTAATTGTCTAGATATAAAAGGAACTCTATAAAACCTTGATTCTCCATCTCACTCCTCTTTCCCTGTGAAGGGACTTCAAGCTCTATTTGTGGGAGGAAGGGTGTCACAACTGGAGGTCCTTAGGACTACTTTCAATCCAGAGCTCAATAGCCCATACCAGCAATGCTTGAAGACCATGTAGTATATACTATGAGCTTCCCAAGGATAAGGATAATTTTACTTACCTTTTTTTGGTAACCAATACTGTGGATCATAATGAGCACTCAATAAATAGCAATACTACTTCCCATTTGTATGGTGCTTACAGTTTACAAAATACTGGGGCTTGGACACAGCATGGCAGTATTAATATTGGTCTTCAGGCTCTATCCCCAGCACCATATGGCCTCCTGAAGATCCCTGGGTGTGTTCCTAGTGTTAGCTTGGCAACGCCACTGCAGGGCCTGAGCAGCAATGTACCCTTGATCATAGCACTGATGCTCTAGTCAGATTGAATATCTCTGGAAGTGGTTCCCAGGCACCATGAATGCCACTTGGGTGTTCTCCCTCCCCTCCCAAAATGTACAAAGTGCATAAACTTTCTCATGTAATTCTTACAACCCTGTGAAATAGGTGTCATCTTCCATACTTTATAGATGAGAAGGCTTAGAAATTAAATTACCCTACAAAGAGGTAGAGATTAATCCCAACACGGGTTTTCTGAGCCTAAATCTGGTCTTTTAATTTCTATTTTGCCTTTTCCTCCACTCACTCCCTTCCTTCTTTCTGCTTATATCCCTCCTAACCCTACTCTCCCCCTCCCTTCTCTTCTTTTCATCCTTTACCTTCTCTCCTCCCTCCATTTTTCCATTTCTTTGCTTCCCTCCCTCCATTCCCTTCCTCTCTCCCTTCATTCTTCTCTTCCCCTTCCTTCTCTCCCTTCTCTTCCTCCCTTCCCTTTCCTGCCACATCCCTCTCTCCCCCTCTCCACCTCTTCTTTCTTTCCTCTCTCCTTTCTCTTTCTCCTCCCTCTCTCTGTTCCCTTTTATATTCCCTCCTTCCTTCCATCTTTTCTTCTCTCCATCCTTCCCTTCCTTTTTTCTCCCTTCATAAAATTACCCCATGTGCTGTATTTCCAACCCTGGGTGAGCAAGTCTGAAGCAGGGTTGTTACATGAAACAATCCAAACAAGGCTGGGGATTAAACATGAATAGTCTGGCAATCTTTTACCTCATATTGTGTGCTAGCTGCCTGCCAGAACTGTCATTTTTATTGAGTACAGAGAACACCCCCGAGGTGGAGGAGTATGGACAGATAGCTCAGGACATCTTGAGGCAGTACACCCATTTTTGCATGTAAGACAATCTCTGTTTCAGGTAAAACCAAGTTAAAAAAGACACAAAGATAACAGGGATGATCTTTGTTTTGGGTGGAACCAAGTTGCAAATAAAAAGTACAAAGAAAGCAGGAAATATCTTTGTTTTGGGTGGAAGCAAGTTGTAAACCCACAATTCCCCTTTGTGTTTACTGAAAAGCATAAAATATGGGATTAAACCAGAATAAACCGGGTTCCTAAGTTCTAGAATTTTAGAACACAGGGAGTTTGGATGAGAACTCTCATATAGGAACTATAAAAGCGACTGTTATTTTGCATAGGCATGGTAAAAGCTGGGAAAATAAGAGTGGAAAAATGTAGCAGCAAGTAAGGTGGTGAGGAAATTTTAAGCCAGTTACTATTGTAGCTAATTCCTTGGAATCACTGCTTGTGAGGGTAGACTTTGCTATAAAAGCATCATAGGTTAGATTGTGCATTCATCATTCTCAAAACAATTAGTGTTTTCATTATCCTTGTCTTATACATACCAGAAACTTTTTCATAGACTTTCCTGAACATAAACATTAGGATCGTTCTGCAGATATACTTAATTTTAAAATAAGTTCCTAAACATTCTTACACGAGCACTGTAGTATGAATCCAGAGATTCCATGTTCCTTTTCCATAAACTTCTCAAAACAAAATCATAAGAACATTTCTGCAGATATACAGTTTGAAAATAAGTTTGCTAAAACATTCTTATAATGAGCAATGTCTATAGTATCCAAGTTCCTTTTTCATAGTTTTCTGTGAACAAAGATATTAGACCATTTTAGACATAGTTTGAGAATAAGTTGCTAAAAAATATACACAATCATCAGAGCAATTAGGAAACATTCACTAGGATAGCCAAGAATCATTAAAAATCTAATAACATTATGTATTTCCCCAAAACTGTGCAAACTGATATTAATCCTCTAGAGTTGAATACATAATTATCTGCTTGCAGTGGTTCATAGAACAAAACAGTAGCTATTAAGATTTATACAGGTAGAACACACAGTTTAACCAGCAATATAATGGCCAATGTAAATAGGGTCAAGAAATCAACCTAGAAGAAAGTTAATTTTTTGGAGGTTATCCAGGTGCATGAAGTTCTGAAAGCAGCTTCTTGTCAGTTGGGGTTCGGTTGGGCTTGGATTCTCTATCTTAACCTTCTATGGTAGGCTACTGAAGTTTCCTGGGATGAAATGCTTCTGGTCACAGAAGAGGAATCTGGGGGAGACACAGTCATCTCCCTGCTGATGGTCCCCCTCCAATGGGGCTGTCTATTTGGCTTCTACCCCATCAGTGATCTCAATAAGCTGCTGTAATTTGGGGGACAGTGGTCCTCGCACAAAGCATCCCCGGTATAAGAACGGAGGGTGTCAATTTCTGGGACACTGTGCAGAGTCTTCATCAGCTCTCTCTCTCTTTCACTCCCTGCTTCTGCTCCATCTGAGGGCGCCTCTGCCACTATGGGTGGTGAGGCAGCTGAAAGACGTCAAGGAGATGCACTGGCAGAACCTATGTCTATTGTAGAATAGGTTCTACCTTTCACTGGCACACTCTCAGGTCTGGATACATTTTCAGATTTTATACCCCTCTCTCACATCTAACTTCACAGTCCCCCCATCTCCAATGCTACACAGAAACTTTCTGGGATTGTTTCTCTAAATAACTGTCCAGTGAACAAATACATCGTCTTTGGTATCATTTCTGTTGACAAAACCATAACCATTCTGAACATTGAACCATTTGGTAATGCCCAGGATACAGATAGCCAGCACTGACTTGTCCACCTGACTCTGGGCTTCGGGCATGGGGTATCTCTGATTGAGCCACTTTTAGACTCTGCAGAGGTGGTAGTCGTCTCATTATCCTTGGGAGATGGAGGTTTCTCTGGTTTAGTGCCAGTAGTGAATGATAAATTATCAGCCCTGGGAAAGCCTTTAGATTGAGAATTCATCACCAATGAGAAGACACCCCTCCCCTCTTGGGGCATGTGCAAGAGGGAATCTTTTGAGCCTGGCACATACAGTGTAGAGCAAGAAATGTAGGTAAATAGACCAGAGCAGCAATGAAGTCATTCAGAATGGGGGCCATGTGCACTGATGTTCTGGTGAAGAGCACTGCACACTCAGTTTAATTTTAAGGGGCCGTCATGTCAAATAACTCAGTGTTGTTGGGGAGCTTCTCAGGTCCCTGGGTCCCTGTTCAGACACTAGCTGTAAAATCACCCCATGCACCATATCTCCAACCCTGCGTGAATGGGTCTGAAGCAGGTTTGCCATATGAAATAATCCGAACCAGGCTGAGGATGAAACACATGTAGTCTGACAATCTTCTACCTCATATTGCGCAATAGTTGTCTTCTAGAACTGTCATTTTTATTGAGTACAGAGACCACCCCTGGGTGGGGGGGTAGTATGGACAGAGTAAGGACAGGTAGTTCAGGCTATCCTGAGACACTACCACCCAGGTTTGTATGTAAGATAATCTATGTTTTGGGTAAAACCAAGTTGTAAATAAAAAAATAAAAATAAATCAAACCCAAAACCAAAATCAAAACAAGTTGTAAATAAACAGATACAAAGAAATCAAACCCAAATCCAAAACCCAAAATCAACCCCACATACAAAATTAACCAACAGGGACTCGGGAGATAGCATGGAGATAAGGCGTTTGTCTTTCATGCAAAAGGTCATCGGTTCGAATCCCGGTGCCCCATATGGTCCCCCGTGCCTGCCAGGAGCAATTTCTGAGCATGGAGCCAGGAGTAACCCCTGAGCACTGCTGGGTGTGACCCAAAAACCAAAAAAACAAAACAAAATTAACCAACACACATCCTTCCCCCCTTCCCTGTCACTCACTCCTTTTCCCTTCCTTTACTTCCCTTCCTTTCCTTTCTCCTGCCCTCCTTCTCCATTCCTTCTTCCCTTCCTTCTTTCCTTCCTTCCTCCTTCTTTCCCTTCTCTTCTCTCCCTCCTTTACCATTTTCCCTTGTGTTTCTTTCCTTCTTTTCCTTCCCCTTTTCCTTTCCTTTCTTTTCCTTTCCTTTCCTTTCCTTTCCTTTCCTTTCCTTTCCCCTTTCCCTTCCTTTCCCTTCCTTTCCTTTCCTTTCCTTTCCTCCTTCCCTTCCCTCCTCTCCCCCTTCCCTCCCTCCCTCCCTCCTACCCTCCCTCCCTTCCTTACTTTCTCCCTTGTTTCCTTCTTTCTTGTCTGGGTTGGTCTTATGCATGACCTTATCTATCTGTTCTATCTCTCCAGTCTGTTATTCAACTTTCTAATTATTATTCTTCCCACCCTTCCCTTCCTGTTGTTGCTATTGCAATGATCTGTGGTAGCAGACTTTGATGGAGTGCTAGGAGCACTTGCTTTGGTGCTCAAACAGTTATTTGCTTGCCGAAAGTCAAATGCTTTTAGTTGTAAGCACATATATGCTTGGTTGCAACAAACCAGAGATTGCACTTTTCGTTGTGATACCATGGATCTTAAATAGTAGTGCATCAAGAATTATATTCAATATGTGTGGTGGTGCTGGGACCAGACTTGTGGTCTCATGCCTGCAGACAAGATGCTTTACAAATTATCCTCATTTCCCTTGACTTTCTACACCTGAATCTTTGACTGGAAATTCACTCATGGATTTTGAATGCCTGGGACTCATCACAGGGCCTGGGGGGAAAAGCAGGAGAGTAAAATATCAAACTCATTTTATTTCTACCTCCGTTTAGCCACTCTTGATGCCCTTGTTTTCAATAGGATTTCAGAAATTATTTTGTTTAAGAATGTCCTGGTGTGTGATGTTCTTCTAACTTAGAAAAGAAAATGTTTGGAAGGGTTGGACAGTAGATAGGGCAATTGCCTTGCACACAGCCAACACAGGTTCGATCTGGCATCTCATGGTCCCAGGGCCTGACAGGAGTAATTTCTAAACATAGACCTAGGAGTAAATCCTGACCACCGGTGTGGTCCCAAAACAAAACAAACAAATAGAAAGTATGGAAGTCATATTCATAGCTGGTGACTAATGGATCTTTGTTAGCCTGGAGGGAGGTGCCTGGACAGTACAATAATTTAATTAACAACTTGGATCTGGACAATAATGGTTTGCTTATCAAATCTGCAAATGACATGGAACTAGTTTCAGGAAAATCCCAAGAGGTCATGAGGAGACAGAAAAAAAGGAAATGCAAAGTTTCCTAGTCAAGTTCATAAAAAACAAATACAAGAGCAAGGCAGAAGATGTGTGACTTACCAACAATCTGTGTGAAAAAATTTAAAGTGTCTGAGATTCTTAGAAGCTCAGTGTTTTTGACATCAGTTGCCTGAAATACTAATAAATTTGGGGTGAGAATTCAGACCGTTACTGTTGTGCTTTCTTTGCTCATTAGATTGCAGTGGATGATTGCTTTAGGCCTTGGACACCACATATGAACTGGAACATTAGTAAAGTGGGACATGCACAAGAAATATACCAGGAGTGTGAGAGCACTAAAAATAACATATATGAACCACAGAAGCTGTTTAACCTAGAAAAAGGAGTTCACATTCAGCTTTCAAATTTGGAAGGTCATTAATGGAAAAGGAGTTCACCTTCTTTGTGCCATCAGGACCAAAGGGTGAGTGGCAGGAGAAAATAAGTTTTGATTCAACTGATAGTTGACTCAAATGATAGTTTGAGGTCCTGTAGGGGTAGAACAGCTGTGTGTCACTTGCTTGTATGTGACATATGATCCCCTGCACTGCCGGGAGTGATTCCTGAATTCAAAGCCAGATGTAACCCCTGAACATTGTTGGTGTGGCCCAAAAACCAAATAAATAAAAATGTTTTAGAAATAAAATAAATTATAATAGTTTGAGATGACTAGATACTATGCAGTGGTTTGCTTTGAAAAGATGTAATTTCTCATCTCTGAAGTTATTTAAGCAAAGACAAGAGGACTATTTGACAAAGGGGTGTAGATGAAATTAAGTATCACACTCTAAGAAAAGAAAATAACCAATCATAAGGGACACATCGTTAATAAATTGTAATCGGGGATTCAAAGTTCCAAAATTTGAGTAAGGGGTGGAGAAGAAAATAAATGTACGGCTGCCAGAGTGATAGTCCAGCCTTGCAAGCAGCTGATCCAGGATGGACCTGGGTTTGATACCGTTGTCCCGTATGGTCCCCCAAGCGAGTGATTTTTGAGTGCATAGCCAGGAGTAATCCTGAGCATCAACGAGTGTACCCCCCCCCCAAAAAAAGAAAAAAAATAGGGACAGAAAGAGATAGCATGAAGATAGAGCATTTGCCTTGCATGCAGAAGGAATGGAAGGTTGGAATCCCAGCATCCCATATGGTACCCCGAGCCTGCCAGGAGTGATTTCTGAGCGTAGAGCCAGGAGTAACCCCTGAGCGATGCCAGTTGTGACCCAAAAACCTATATACATGTATACATATATATAAATAAAAAATAAAATAGTTGTAGGGCTGGAGATATTATACAGGTGTCAAGGTGCTTGCCTGGAATGCTGCAAATCATGGTTCAATCCCTTTCACTACATATGATACTCTTAGCCCCACTAGGAGTGACCCTTGGAGCACAGATCCAGGAATAAGCCTTGAGCACTACTGAGTGTGACCTAAAACAAAAAAGGAAATAGTTGTAGGATTCAGAGTGTTACTTCTTCAATAATTATTTTTTTCCTTTTACTTTCTACAATAGTTTGTCTTATCCTCTACCCCACTCCAGAAAACATTTTTTCAGTTAACTTAAACCTGCCATTCAAGCATCCTAGAGTTTCAGTGACCCTAGAGGACATCTGGTATAGTCCTTAATCAAATAATATTATATGGATTGTCCTTATGTCATCTACTTGAAGGAGTTGTCTAGTCACTACTTTTGCCTTCTGGAGCAGTCCATTATAATCTCAGAGAATACTACTAGTCAGTAGAAAGTTCTTCCTGGTCTGGGAACGTGACTCAGTTAGTCAAGAAAATTACTTGTATGTGTGATACCTTAGGATTTTTTACTGGTAAGGGGAAAGAGAGAAAGAGAGGACATTGCTATTAAAATTTGGCTAATGGATTTTTCTCCTCTGTTTTTAGAACCATAGGTAATACATATTCTTATATTATTCATTTTTGTGGGATTGGGCCTCAAACCCAGGGCCTTATTCTTGCAAAATGTGTGTTGTACCTCTTGGCTTTATTCCTAGCCCCTGGGAACAAATTTTACTTTTTTATACATAGGGATAACACTAAACTATACTAGAGATGTTGGTGGAGTTACTTTCAAATGGGTCTGATGGTGCTTGAGGGACATCTGGTGTAGAGATTGAATTTGGGGCCTCACACATGCTTAGTCTATCTCCAGTCTCCTAGGAATATATTTTGTTATTCATTTTTTTCATTTTGGTCCACAACCAGAAGTGCTCAGCGACTATTTCTGATGAGAATCTGTGGACCAGGTGATGCCAGATTAAACTCCAGCTTCCTGAATAGAATGCATGTGCTCAGCCAACTGAGCTGATTTTTGGACCCATGGCAATAAATTTTAAAACAACTTCAAGAGGCTGGAGTTGTGAACTGAAACTTTTGCTACCATTTATTATAAAGAAAAAATCATCTTTCTTATTTTGAGCCAAAATTTTCCTTGTTATGATTTTCATATTCTATATTTGGGAGATCATGCAGTTCTTGGGACTCAAATCCAGGACTTCTATAAAAAACATTCTTTCTATGCCTTTGAGCTTTATTTTCCTGACCTGAGTACACACTTTTGTTTTTATTTACCTTGATGTATATTAATCACAACTGAACAGAGGGCATCAGGTGTGGTCAGACAAGTGCAGAGTAGCACAAGATGATCACCTCTTTCATTCTGGATATTCTACTCACCAAATACAGCCCAAAGCCACACTATACTACCTTTTTTGGTTTTTGTGCCACAGGATTTATTCCTGGCTCTGCTCAAGGATCACTTCCAGTGGTGCTCAGGAACATGTGGGGTTCTGGGAATGGAACCTGGGTCAGTAAGTGCCTTACCCACTCTACTGTCTCTCTGGCCCTACAATACCTTTATTTTTTAAATAGCAGTCAAGCCATGCTTTCAACTCCCAGCTCATAATGACATTTCATTTACACTAAACTCCATCTCTCACATCCTACACTTGTACATTTTGGGTTTCAAATAAGTGACTTTACAGTTGTCCCTGTTAATTTTCATTTTGCTATATTGAGACCATCAACCTCTTGACATTTCTATAATTCTTATTCTGCCATCTCACATTTTGGCTCTTCACTTATGTGTAATTTAAATTTGATCCAGTGACATTAAAATAGAACTCCTTTGTGTATAGCTTTTCAAAAGGTTGAGGATCTACCTAGAGTTCTTTCTACTACCCCACATTTCCCATATTAGACCAAGAGTACCAAGAAAAATGTTTTGTTGAACTCTAGATACATATTTTAGGGGAAACAGCACCACAACAATTATTCTCAGGGATTACTCCTGACTCTATGGTCAGGGATCTCTCTTGGAGCTGATCATTCTGGGAAATTATATGTAGTGCCAGAGATTGAACAGGGGTCAGTGGCATGCAGGGCAAGGACCTTAACCTCTGTACTATTTTTGGGGGGGGGCACCCATTTGACGCTCAGGGGTTACTCCTGGCTATGCACTCAGAAATTTCCCTGGCTTGGGGGGACCATATGGGATGTCGGGGGATAGAACTGCAGTCCCTCCTAGGCTAGCACTTACCTCTAACGCCACCTCTCCTGCCCCTCTGAACTATATTTTAAATTTAATTTTATTGAAACACTTGTGATCTACAGAGTTCTCAAAGTTGGATTTCAGATATACATTGAGTCAGGGCCATTTACACCACCAGTGTCAATTTCTCTCCACCAATGATCCCAGAATGCATCCTATACCACCACCCTTTGCCTTCTAACCTGCCAATATAAAAGACTCATTTAAGTTTAGATTATTAAAGTTTAGGTCTCTTGATTCTACTGTCATTGACTTTGGCTTGGATATTTAGTTCTGCCCTTATTTTTCCCCCACAAATGCATCTGAGACCACCTAGCCCCAAGTATTTTTTATTCCTTTATTCTTAGTTTTATAGAAAATGCAGAAATATGTGGTAAAACAACGTAATCTGTGTCCCAAGGTTCTATGAAAAAGGCTGACCTCCCTCTTTAAAAGATAAGAAATAAAGAAATAAAAGAAAAAGGGGTATATGTGATAGTTTGTTGTTGTTGTTATTGTTGTTGTTTTGCATAGGCAAGCAAAAGATGGGGAAAATAGAAAGGAAAAACATTTGGCCTAAAAACAGGGACACCCTTCCCATGAAGCATCCTGCCATAAGATCAACTACAGACTCTGGGCATACTAAGTTATTTAACCCCAAAGTCTTTGTGGTCCCAGTAAAAGTTCTTCTCAGTAACGGTTCTCACAGTCAGGTTTCTGCAGTTAGAGAATCTGCTTTTTGTACAGATTCTGTGTCAAAGTCAGAGTGACATGGAGCATCTTCTGGTTTCATCTCACTGTTAGGTGGCAATGCAGGGAACCCTGCCCCGAAAGCAAATTGTTGCTGTTACCAAATCGTCAAGGTGTCATATGAACCCACTCTGGAGCAAGTCTGTGCCAGGGCAGCATTGGGGCCTTCCCCAGTAGAATCCGATTTCTAGTACTGGTGCAGAAAACCGTGCTGGTTCCATAATTGGGATCCAAGTTCAGGGTGAATGGCTAATGTCCAATCTTCTGAAGCCTAAGTCAAGTCACTATGACAAGTGTTCACGGTGTACAGCCCCACTTCAATATAAAATGTATGTGTTTCTATCCCTATTAGATAAGAATTAGTAAGATTTTCCCATTTTAATGTGCCTATGCTAAAAGTAACAATGCCACATTGTACTACTGAAGCATATGGGGGTAAAAATAACAAACTAAACAATTCTAATAACCTGGTTCTAACATGAACTAGAAGCACTAGAGAAACTTATTTACTAGATTTCCTACTAAATAGATCCCAAAACAGGAATAGGGAAAACTGTCGCTACATAAGAAGATAGACCATAAGAGTTATACCTATTAACAAAATACATCTAAAGAAATATTCGAAGGAGATATACATGTCCCGTTTCAGTTTTTTGAAATAGTCGGGGGTGGAGGATAAAATCCAGAGCACAGCTTCAGCCTGTGACATGGTCTTGTGGAGTCTGAAAAATGGTTCCCAGTAGTCACATATCAGGAAATGTTCTCTATATGGGGGCTTCTCAGAAACCGAATCTGGTAGCGAACAACAGTCCACAGTCAAGGGAGGTGGGAGAAAAGGGGCCACCGAGAGCAAGTAAGCAGCAGCAATGGTGGTAGCATCCTCTTGGGATGTACTATCTCTTTTTTTTTTTTTTTGGTTTTTGGGTCACACCCGGCAGTGCTCAGGGGTTACTCCTGGCTTCATGCTCAGAAATTGCTCCTGGTAGGCACGGGGGACCATATGGGGCACCGGGATTCGAACCGATGACCTTTTGCATGAAAGGCAAACGCCTTACCTCCATGCTATCTCCCGGGCCCCGGGATGTACTATCTCTTTATCCCCTAGATATACTTTTAAGTATAGCATGCTCCTCATTTACCTTACCATTCTCATCAAAATATCAAAAAGAAGAGCTGATGAAAATTTATTTGCTTTTCCGGAGTTCATGTAGTGGCTGAGTGATCTTTGATTCCTTTTGCAAGGGCTTGTGAACCACTAGAGTCTCTTTTTTAGCCACACAGCATTGCCCAGGATTTACTCCTGGCTCTGTACTCAGGAATTATGCCTGGTAGTGCTCAGGTGATACAGGTTGCTGGAGATTGTATCTGAGAGGGAGATTGAACCTGGGTCAGCTGCATGAAAGACCATGTGAAAGGACATGTGCAAGGCAGGCAAGCACCCTAACTGCTTCAACCCTTGCTCTAGTATCTTTCCCTTAATAAACAATCTATATTATATTAAAATTTAAATACATCAATATTACTATTGATGCATAGTTTGTATAATTTATCTCTTCCTATCTGTAAGATGGTGGCACCATTCTTTCTCATCTTTAAATTATAGTGTAAATTTCCTTCATGCTTCATTTTTTTTCATTTTCTTGATAGAGGTGGTTTGGCCACACTGATTTAAAGAAGGGATTTGGGTAATCTCAAATCTTACTCCCGACTCTGTGCTCAAGGATCACTTCTGGCATTGCTCAGCTGACCATATGTGGTGTTAAGGATCAAAACCAGTTCATTTGCGTGACAAGCACCCTGTTGTATTTCGTCACTTTTTATGGGGCTTAAAAGCCGCCACCACTTGTTCTCCAATTTTATCTGCAAGCCTTCCAAGTGCCCTAGGATGTAACTGAGTCAGGCTATGAAAGGGAGTTATTCAGTTGTAGATAAGGATTTTGTATTATACAAATTATAGGGTTCTCTCTGGGGTTACATTTGTCCTTTCTACTTTGAATATCCTTCGTGCAGAAGAGAAGGAGCAAAAGAAAAGTTGAAGAAGTCCTACTTTCAAAACAATAGCAAAGAAATTTTCCATCACACCTCCAACAGTGCCCAAACTCTTTTATTTGCTAAAAGGTACGTGTCTACAATCCATCTTTTCAATCTGACTTCCTACCATTGAACTTGAACCCTCTACTTCAGATAAGTTCTATTATTGCTCCTCAAGCAAGTTTATACCTCCTCATCTCTGTACTTCAGTTGAGGCCTTCCTTTCAATTTAGAAAGTTTTCCCACCCACCTTCACAAATCCTATAATACTCTTTCACACACTCTCTAATCTCTTTAGTCTTTCCCACATATTTGATGTCAAATAGTAGATTATGTCTTTAATTCATTTGATCATAGTCTACTTTTTTCCTGTATTCCTGACAATATATATCTCAAAAGAAATGTCTTCTTTTGGTGGGGGGATACACAACCATATCCTGGCTCTGTGATCAAGGATCACCACTGGAGGGGCCCAAAGGGTCCTGAGAATTGAATCCAGCTTGGCCCTGTGAAAGCAAATGCTCTACCCACTGTACTATTTCTCAACCTGAAAGTATCTTCTATCCCTCATTGTATATAAACTAAAGGCCAGACCTACAGTTCTAATGAACATATTTTCTTTCTAAGGAGATTTTCAAGCAACCAACTTTTGACTCTTACCACCTCCCCAAGTTCAGATCACACCAGAGCACTATCCAGTTTCCCCAAAGAATTAAAATAGAAACCGTATAAATCTAGGGATGTGGACTGTACGTAGTCTAAGGAGAAACATTTTTGGTTTGGTTTGAGGGGTCACATCGGAAGGTGCTAAGAAATGCTTCAGGAACCATTCATGGTATTATGGATCAAACTGAGGTCAGTAGCATGCAAAGCAAGTCCATTAACTTTTGAACTATCTGTCCATCCCCTAAGGAATAATGATTTTTTGGGGGGGGCTCACACCTGGCAGTGCTCAGGGCTTACTCCTGGCTTTACATTCAAGGATTATTCCAGATAGGCTCAGGGGACTGACTATAGAGGGTGCAGATGATCAAACCCAGGTCAGCTGCTTGCAAGGCAAGTTTCCTAC